>CM060708.1:245162067-245229567 GCA_030686995.1 Artemisia argyi | reverse complement strand
CCGAAGAAGTTATTACTCCAACTCAATTCCATCTAATTCTTCAAGTCCAGCCTACAATTCAGCATGTGTTGACACAAAATTATTACTTTATATCACATGTCAGGTAAAAAAAAAGTAACTTAAACAGCATAGACTTCGTATTCAGATTTGAAAGTTAAAAATTAGCATGCTTGAGTTTAGAAGTACAACTAAATATCTTTGACCGTTACCTTATCAAAATCATGACCGCTAATAGGTGTTGAAGTTGCATCTTGGATCTGTTTAAAATTCTCACTTTGCTCATTTATTTCATCCATTGTTTTGTCGTCATCATTAATTTTCCTGTACCATAGAAGACAACCCACTATTTTATATCATATATTTGTATCCATAGCATATTTACACGACTAAAAAATAAACAAAACAGATTAGTGCAATTGGATATACAATCGGGAACTTACACTTCTATCTGTATTTTCTTCATTGCGTCAGCTCTTGTTCTTAAAGCAACCACAGTATCATCGGTAGATTTTGCACTCTCTATCATGATAATCTGTTATACAATCGTACATGTAAATATTTAGCATCACTATTGATGAAAATATGAAAGTAAACTGAAAATCATAAAAATAAAGTCACCTGATCATGACCACGCAATTGAAAATTTGCAAGATTTCCAATTTGTTGTTCATAGTCTCTTCAGACATCTGAAAACACTGCAATAAAAACCCAAAGATCGAAGTAGATAAACCACGACCAGACTCAAAAGAGAAAACTTAATCTTCGTAAAAGATATGAGCTTATTTACTTATTACATTCTATAAAGCATATATAACAGGAATAACTGGTTCGTACATGCTTATGGTAAACATAAATAAATGTAATCTAATATCTTTAAAAGTCAAAGGGGGTGTTTGGATTAGCTTATTTAGTTAGTGTATGGGCCAATATGAATTTCAAAAAGCTTATAAGCCATCTTCTTGTGGCTCATAATATTTGCACAAACTCTATTATTACCAAAGAAGACCACCAGTTATATGGTCCCATAATTAAAATTTAGGAAGAACTAATTATAGATCATATCGAAAAGCAGAAGAGAACGTACTTTATTAAACCTTCAAATATGAAAATAAACTATAAACATACCAAATTACACATTAATGCATTGGGACACACAAGAAAGATATACTTAAATGCTATCAACAATGTGTTAACATACATAGCTTTGTTCCTTAGCTTTTCATACAGATCATGGGGTTTTACTACTGCATCATAGGTATATTTTCATGCTCAAATGTATGAGCCTGGCAAAGATTAATTTGTTCCTTATATGGTATTATAATATCATTATTAAGTTGTGTCTCCTATATACTTGGCAAGCCAAATTATGAAAACAATAGGAGGTTAATTATTTAAGGCATTCAATATTATTAACCAACATGAAGATTCCAAAAAGGGGCAAACCTTGATTAAAACTCAGTCATTAAGGGACTTCAATCCTTCACGTCATCCATCTGAAGAATACCAACAATATCATCCTCATTTAGTAAGAGATGCTTTGCACTATTGAACTCAACCTCTGTCCAAACATACTTCGAATATAAAACTGGTGTACCAGTTTGTAATAAAAAATGGTAGCTTTTAAGCAATTGTGATTTTTTTTTATTTGGCTGTGACCTGGATACATTCAACATGCCTAAAGAAACCAAACATAGCGCGTCAGCTAGACCTGAACTTGTTTTCTAAAATGACCCATTTGACCCACCAAATCCGCCCATTTTGTTACATGTACTACAAATATAAATTCCTAAAATAAAACAAAAATTGGCTTACTTTGCTCCCAAATTGCAAAGCTGCCACTTTCTGGATTACACTGTTGTGTGCTTCTTCTTAGTTTACAATCGCCCTAATAAATGAAATAAGTAATGACAAATAGAAGGTAAACATGCATTGTAAAATAGAGTAACACATTACAGCAATGTGTGTGAGTGTAGACATGTATTTTAATCAGTTAAACTTGAGTTATTATTTTTCTCTAATACCTTAAAGGAAGTCATAGAACAATACAATTTGGAAAATATTGGGTTGTAAATGCTTAGATGACCTGTTTGAGACCAACGATAATGCACCGCTTTTTGAAGCTTCTTTCGAAAGTAGCTGTGTATATAACTCAACATACCTTGTATTCACAGGCTTCTTCTTAGGTTCTTGCCATTGTCGCTGAAAATGCAAATAATCAACCGACGGTTAGTGTTAGTAACATTCAACTATGGTATTTTTAGCCTGCACTATGACTTTTAAGGTCAAATGAACTATTTAGGATGGGATGTTAGTATGTTACCTCAATGGCAGTAGCCAGACTCAAAATTGTAGCTTCACACTAATGCCATCCTTATCAATTGCAAGCATATTGGAAGTCCCTGCTTATCGTAACCAACCTTGGGAAGCAAAATAATATGATGATAGACCAGACCCTCAATGAAATAATGGAGCGTGTCATACCATAAGGCTAGCACAATTAGTAGAAGATTAAAATGTTATATCAGGAGAAGATTGTTGGATTCTCAGCTGAGTATGGTTAATAATGCACCTATAACCTCGAGATCGGATTCACCACAACTGAGTGCGCTTGAGTGAATAATAGGAGCAAACATGATGTAAAAGTAAAAAATAATTATATTAATGAGAAATAAGAGTAAAACGCAACTAAAAAAAGGTAAAAGCAATAAAAGGCTAACAAAGGTAATATAAACTTCTTCTTACCTGATGATCTGTAGCTTTTAGCTTGGGGAGTAGTCGATCTAACATCTCAAGCTTCCTACAAAACCTTGTAATATTAGGAGGACAATGGCTGGGCATGTATGGTGAACCTGAAAAAAACATAACATAACAATACCAGTAATCATCAAAAATAGGCCTCAAGATTCAAGGTTTTCATTCAAGGTTCGAGAAAGGCAGTGTTTGAAAAGCATTAACATCAGTACCAAATTCATATCTAAACGAAGGTGGCTGGTCGACTGTTCCCTGATCACTAAGTATTACATTTGGAGCTTGGCTACCCATTGCCAAATACTGCACAAAAATAGCTTTATGGGCAAACAATATCTTACATTGTGAAAAAATAAAAAAAAAAAAAAAAAAAAAAAAAAAAAATAGCTTATTTTTGGACAAAGACAACTTATAAAGGGCAGAAAACAACCTATAACAGGTACACATAATAGTTATATATAGAACAAAGAGAGTTTATAAAAGGCACAATAGACAACTTAGTAATTCAATTTCATAGCAGCCAAACAACCTTTGAAGCAAAGACATGTACATGACTTATTATTGGCAATAAAGATTATTATAAAGGAGCTTATAATAGGCAAAGATTTGAAAATAGACATTAACTTTCTGTCACGTAGTATAATCAACATGGTATAATTCATAGTGTATCTTTCGTATTTGTTAGTGGTCATTATGCATTTCTAAACTCTAATTGATTTTTTAAGAAAGACTTGGAAGTCTACCCTTGAAAACGAAAACGTAAATGTTAGTAATCTATAAGACACCAGTACTCTTCTCCAATTAAGGATATAATATAAGCTAAAGCTAAAGCTAAATTATCAACTACACCATGTTCAACTTCTTTGTTTTACCTGCACTCTTTTGTTTGCTCGACCTTTTGACCACCACAACCACCACACAACCATACAAAGCCACTGAACACTTCCTCCTTGACTGTGGTTCATCCTCCAACATCACGTATGTCCAGAAATGGGATGGGGAACACGTTATCAAGTGCACAAGCATAATCCTCGAGTTGAATTTGTCCGGATCGGAAACAGTTAAAAAGGCTTGGCGTGCAAAGAAATCTTGACCATAGTCAACCTTTTCGTCTTTCTTAGGTAAAAGAACCAGCTTTCATCTTAAACACTTCTCCAGATGTTGAAAGACTGAATCAGTTCAAATATTATATTCAAATCGTTAATGGTAAAATTCAGAATCAAGATAGGTCTTAGATATTTAACCCAGCTACACGAATAAAACAGAATGCCTTACTAAAAAATGATGCACAGGCATAGGACCATCAAGATATATGTCCACCCGATGGGCGGGCATGACTTATAAATATCGTTGAAATAAATAAGTTAACGAAAAATCAGATATAAACAAACCAATATGTTGAATGTATTAACAATGAAAATAAATAAAAGTTAACGTTTATAGGTAGTTGCTCCATTAAGATCACATGGAAGCTGAATACGTCGATCGACCTGTCACTGAATAAGCATACATATATAAATTAGCGAATGTAAAATTTAATATGTGATTATCAATAATCAAGATGAGATGATCAAATGCAAATGAGATAATCAATTTCAGTAACATAAAATCCCAAAAAGTTACATTATAAAAGAAGATAATCACCCGAAGTAAAATTGAACTATATATTTAGAGGGAGATAACAATAATTTGCCAAATCGTTATTTCCTTCACGACATTAAAATAAGCTTGCGGGTTTACATCGGTTAATGCGACGGGTGTTTTTCACATTTGTTTTAGCTCAGTGTTTGTGTAATGTTTTGGGTATATGTTTTACAAACAGGCAATAATGTTAAATTGTATGTTATTCGTGTCGCTGACTTTGTGAGTGCCCTCCATGATGCAGCGACCTTCAAATTAGAATAGGTTGATTATCGTTAGTAATTTATTTAATTAACTGACACTATGTGGGCATAAAATATGACTCCTGGTTATGAGATTACCTAATAAAAGAAGGAGACATGTATTTCGATGGCTAAAACCTAAAACGACAACAGTAATCCAAGTCTTAGTTGCAACATTTTTACTAACAGTGGTCAAGCATAAGTAATGAAATTATCTTCAGTGGTGGGAGCGGTTCCTGTTTGCCGAGGCATATCTAGAATGAATAAATAGTCCCATAGAAGTTTAATAATGCACAACCATTATGGCCCCTCAAAACTGTAGGTACATTTTGCAACTGTCTGGGCCCTCGTGAGATATCATATGTATTTTGCAACGGGTAGTCATAACTAAAAAAATGAATAAAAAGGTAAACCTGTTGGCCATACAAATAACAACTCGCACTATATTCGCAATAATCTTTGAACATATTACGCCGGATAACGTGCCCTCACTAATGAGTAATTATTGCTAATTCTCAGACATACATATACCAACAATAAATCTTGAACAATAACTTTAGTATTCGAGATATCATGCACGCCTTAAAGAAGGTCAAGAGAACGCGTACGAATACTGCATTTCAAAGATGGGCAAAGTGTTGTTATCTTATACATTAAAATTTCTAAAACTAAATAATATTTGTTGGATTACTTGGAGTTGCTGCAGCTGTGATCACATTGGCAGCATACCAAGCCTAAGCTTAAAGGAAGAGCCACTCTGGTAGTTAGGTTTGGCATTAGCATCCCTTTAACTGATGCACCTTAGGAATAAAAATAATGTATGGTTCTTAATATTTTCCGCCAAATAAAAAACTACCATTGAAAAAGAATAGTTTCAGATCTCCATCAAGTATAAGTATCCCGTGAAAGCTTTTTTGTAATGAATTTTTTTTCCTACTTACGTTGTTTCTGGTGTTATTATACACCTACATTAGATTCATGATGTATTCCAGACACAACTCTAAATCACAATGGTTTCCTCGTTTGATCCATAGTTGTTCATAGTTATTCACATTAAACTGGGGAACCTGTGTTGTCTTACCACAAAGAGCTTCACCTGAGATTATAACAACCTATAAAATTAAAGTACTAAGCATCAAGATTGTATTATATCGGCCAATAAAAGTATATTTTTTCAATATCTATTAATAGTGTTTAATTTTGATTCATAAGTTAAAGGTATCAAAAATCATTCATGAAAATGAACCATCTGACAAAACAAAAATATCATACCACGAGATACCGGATTATGTGAGATAACATTTAATATAGCCTCTCTCTCTTTCTAACCAGGGAGGCATAAACGGAGCTGTATCATCCTCCAACCTTCTGAAGAATCCTAAAACAAATGAGCATTTTTTTATATTAGTATTTGAAAATATTGTACATATTAAACGCTTCATTTAAAATAAATGCACTGATCAGCGTCTTGTAATAACAAAATGAGGGAGGTTAATGTCCAATTGAGCTGAAAACTGATCCAAAACTAATCTGACATTTCCTCATAAGTTTAAATAATAGCATTTAGAAAGATCTTACAAAATAAATCAAGTTGTCAAAGCAGTTAGGGTATTGAACTTGCCATGCTTGTTGCTCATTCTGGAATTGCAAACTCCTTCGCGAAAGGACTTTCTCCAATGCCACCTGGCTCTGTGGAGGAAGCTCTGGTAGCTCAAAGAGTGATTCATCTGCAGCATTGCTATCATTGTTGTTAGTCTTTTAAAACAAACTGTTTTAAGAACCATTCATAAACTTTGCTTTATGAGATTAGTATTCCCTTAAATGAGCATCAACTCTCCTTTGCAACCCTGGAGGTAAAGACACCTGCTAATTCTAGATACTTTTAATATAATAAATATAAACATCAACATTCAACAGGATACAATATACTAAATAAACTTGTATTCGCATAGAACTGATTACATAAATATAGTGCAGACTGACACTGCTAAATCTAGACTTCTTCAGAAATAAAAGAGGTAATTAAACAAATCATAGACAGGGCTGATATCTACTACTTATCTTGAAGTACTCACTCCAATTAAAGATTAAGAACACAGTTATAATAAGACTCAGTTAATTATCGTAAAGAAAATAGAATCGTACCATGTTGAAATTCACAGCAAGTGAGATAGACAATCGTCAAACCTGGCAATCAATCATTATAAAAACATTAGTAACAATTTCAACCCTAAATCTGGAACACTCCCTAAACCAGCAAAATAATATCTTTATATTTAAACAATAATAAAAATCAAAACTTTAAATCATAAACACATGGATTGACAAATGATTTATTATGGATATACCCAAATTAATCCCTAGCAGCAAATGGTATGATGACGACGTCCTCATAATTGATCGATCAACTGCAAGCTAAACATAGCATGCATGCATGGTAGCAAATTAAACATAGCCATCATCAAGTTTATAAGAAAACAAACCTAGTAATCAATCGTTGGTGAATTGAATTAGAGAATAGTGACATTGATTAATGGATCGTTTATATATGTTTTATGGTTACAGTTTTTGATATAGATAAGAGATAATTAAAAGCCGGCTCTAATTTTACAAAGATTTATTTTAAGGAATGATTCACAATTAGGAGTAAAAGATATCGTGTATAAATTAAGTTTATTTATTATGGCATAGAGTAAATAACCAAAAAACAATAGATGGTTCAATGGTAAACACACGATATATTATCAACATGGTCATGAGTTCGAACCCTATTGTAACTTTTTTAAAAACCGAATTCCAATTTTAACAGGTGGACACATACAAAATTTCGAAATAAATTAAAAAAATACAAAATAAATTATAAAATTGCTTAATGTGATGACATGGTTGATGACATGGCTGATAATGAATTACTGGACAATGAGGTGGCATATTCTTCAAATACCTATATATATATATACTAGTTATAATACCCGCGCACGCGCGGGGTTTTTCCTAAATTTTCATTAATGTATTTTTATTTATTAAAAAACAAATAATTTAATTTTGTTTTGTTTTATTTATGGTTTTTAATTTTGTATTATACGATGAAGAGTGAAACACATCAGCAGCAAGCCGCATCCGTAGCAATTATTGATCATGTGGATATAGACATTGATCAATTTTAGTTTATTTCTCTTTATTCGTTCTATTTTAAAGAACCCATAACAATGTTTATATGTGGTTTGATTTGGTTTATTTGAAAATTATTTGAGACAGTAAATCGTATTTTCTTTTACACAATGTTGAAGTATATTGAATCACTATATGGGTCACTCATCTTGATCTGTTAGATGAACTAAATGGGTAAAAGTCATATAAGTTCTAGACCATAATAAGCCATGATTGAACTGACCACCTACATACTCACACTTGCAATACATTTCACACAAATTTCATTCTGTTGGCCAACATGCTAAATTATTCAACATTTCTTAGCAACAACTATATCTTTTAAGTACAATTTAGGCGACTACAGGAATAATTAGTTACCTTCCCAGCATAAATATCAATGTTTCCAAAAGCACCACCGACATATACAAAAGCTGAATCAACCATCTCCCCTGGTCCATTAACTATGCAACTCATTCTTGCAATCTACCACAAAAATAAAATGTGAAACAGATTTGTTGCTAGCGAAACACATTAGCAACTCAATGTATTTAATCAGTATGTCGAAACAGATTTGCTGCTAGCGAAACACAAAAATAAAATGTGATGGTTTTTCTCTAATTTATGCGTTTAAATATAGTTCTACCACAAGATGGGTTGAGACATATTCCGTATTTAAAACAAACATAAGCAACAACATTTATATAAGAGAGAATTTTTTATTTCAAAATTATTGATTTCTTACATTCTTAGTTTCAGTGATCCTGCATCCTTGTAACAAATGAAGATATATTCAAAATCTTGATCCAGAGCTTCTAATAAGATACCATCTTCAAGTCCATCAACTAATTGAGCACCCGCACCAATTACTAAATCATCCCTACCAGTACGTACAATAGTTTTAGATTAACAATTAATTCAAAAAGAATTTATAGCAATAAGACACCTAAAATCTCAGTAGTTTACCTGGGAATTCCTTTGGGGAACAGGGAAAATCAGTGAATATTTCAAAAGATACTCAGATAGCCTCTTGTTCCTCTGTATGCCGTATTCCTCTGTATGCCGTAGTCCATGAAGAATCATAGTAGCATAAAACGTTTTACGAATTTCAAGCTCCTCACCACGTATTGACACCACCAAACATCTGCTTGATAGTAATATCATTTACAAATAATGAGAACCAAAACTCATGCATACCACCTGAGTGTTAAAAATGGGAAAAGTATTACCTTCTAGCAAATGCTTGTGAGCTCGAGGAGATAGTTCATTCAAATTTACCAAGACAATTGCGTTGGGCAAAGGCTTCGTCAACAAATCTGACAAAGGAGTTATAATTCCCATACTTATATCGATTAACCTCTTAAGAGCCAGCCACTAATCATTGACACAAAAATTTATAAGGTCATTACACACCAAGGCACTCAAACCACTAATTAAGTAACATCGAGATAAAATTTAAAAGGTAATAAAAAAATAGTAAAATTCCTAAAAGAAAACTTTGAATGAGAAGAACTTCATTATAACATTTCAACTTACATTAGGCATCAAAATCTTTATCTTGTATGATCCTCGCACTGCTACCACCCATTAGTAAATTGTAGCCAAATTAATGAGATGGTTCATAATGGTAACATAAAAATTAAACAGAAAAGTAAGAAGAGTAAATTGATACCTATTGGAACTGAAGCAACAACCACTCATTTACACCCACCAGATCAGCAACTGAAACGATTACACTGTTGAGAAGCACAACAATATTTTTTCACTAAAATATGATCATTTTGCCTGTTAGAAATAAAGCATAACCTAAATCAGCCCATTTACAAAATATCATTTAAATAAATGTTTTTAACCACCGTCTAAAAACCTATTGTATATGTTTACATCCCTCACTATCATCTCCCTACCCACCACTCGACTAATATATTTAAACGCCTCATGACAATTCCTACGGATTCTTAGATTTTGACAATCCTCAACACCTTTCCTGGTGGGGCTGCACCAACAACCAATACAAACACCAATGTCAATTTCTCACTGTGATACCAAAGTGCTTTCATCTTTTACCCTCTTCATACGCATGCATCATTTGATAATAAACTGGTACATATCCCAACTTTCGTATCATCTCCTGTAACTCATATAACTTTGTGTACTTTCTTGTCTTTATAACAACGATCTCCAAATAAAAAGATGCGAACCTGCCCACAAACTTCTATCCAGCTTAACTAACCTCCCTTTTGTACCACCCTATTTCTCATCATACTCCTAATGACGTATACCTTATGTACCAGACCAGCCTGGTTCATGAGCTGATAATCTGATGTAATTCTAGTTTGAGTGTAACATTAAATTATAAATAAAGATTCAAAATATGGAGGTGCGGGGAATCGAACCCCGTGCCTCTCGCATGCAAAGCGAGCGCTCTACCATATGAGCTACACTCCCAACCAATTCATGAATAAAAGGGTCAAGATCACCTCTAGTTTTTAGGCATTGACCAATTATTTCAGTAGTAACATACCTCCGGTTTGTGCTTAAAAATACATGTACAAAAAGGTTGGAGCTTAGAGGAATTGCGGCCAAGATATACTCGTATGCTTGTAAGGTTAGATAACTTACCAATAAGGATCATGATCCGAGGACGGCTGGCTGGATCCAACTTGACCGTTGAAATCAGCTTCAAAGCAGGAGTGATTTCCACATCAGGTTTCTACCAAAACAGAACATGATAACCCATGTGCAGAAAAAAGGGAATGCATAGAAGATGAGAACGATTCATATACTTGTTTGAAAGGAAAAAAACTGAATCAGAATAATAACTATCCCTCTCATATTCCAGATATTGACATGCCTCGGAATACCCACCAAACATTTTTCTGATATTTATACAACTCTTTTAAGAGCTATCCCACGTGACTTTTAACTTCAGAGTAGGTGCACTAAATTTCCTTTGAAATGCAGCAACATGATTTTATTTGAACCATCAATGAGATTCTACCCTATAAATACAACTGGCATACCTGACTTACATTCTAGTGCTTTCAGGTCAGTCAACAATTGCTGCCCATTTGAATGTTCATATAGCTCATAAACCGTAGGATTCAACCCAAAGCTATTCATAAAGAGTTACAATTTAGGAGAAGTTGTAAGCATTAATTACTTTTGAGTTTTGATCCGTAACGTTGTCATAATTAGCTACTGTTTAGCCATTTTTTATGAATGAATCCATTTGGGTTGCGTTTTAGTCTTAAATAGTAAAATAAAAAAATAATTAAAAAAAATAAGCAAAGGGGAATGGGTCAAACAGGCTAAACGTCACCCAATATTTGGTTTTGACTTGAACCTATTATGACCCAGTACCCAACCCACCGACTCACCCAGCTTGCACCAGCTACTTATGCTACAGTAAAGTCTGTGGAGTGGAGGGGGATATATCCCTAAATATAACCCATTCTTTTAACCAATTGGACCCGACCGGTAATTTTCCATCCTCCCAATCCGAATGCCTAAAGTAAAAACGACTAAAGTAAATGTTTACGCCTACTTCAGCAGTTCAGTTGTCCTTACTCTATTAGTTATTTACAGAATTTATACATACATCAGTTCGAGCCTTCCAGGTGATTTCAATCCGACCCTCTTTCGATTCCAACACCTATTTCAACCCATCTATGTCAAAATATAAATCCACCACAAAACAAAACGAAAAACATCTTTTTTACTAAATTCCATCGATAATAAAGTTAGTAACTAAACCCAATAAAGAAACCAACATAAAAATAAATAAATAAAATACATACACAAACACAAACTCACTTCAACAAATCAAATAAAAACTATTAGTTTTTATAAAAATTTCACTAACCAACCAATTTGGAAAGTGATGATCAGAGGCAAGTGCTCTAAAGCATTTTCAAGTTTAGTAAAAGCATATACCATTTGTGTTTCCTCGTGTGCCATTAAAGGAATATTGGGACGTTTGTGTGGTTCTGCCTCTGGCCCATCGTACGTTTCTGCAAATTAATAAGCAAAATAAAGTTCAGTAGCTACTCATTGCGAAAGACTAAACTTACACTTATACTCTCGATGATGCATGACATGTTGATGTGTACAAAGATGTTCGGAACCTTATGCAACTAAAATGATAAGCAAGAAACTATAACTATTTTGAGATTATAAGCAAGCATTATGAGTATATGGAAATTGAGGAATAAAACATCAAAAAAAAAAAAAAAAAAAAAAAAAGTTCAAAAAAATTGTGTCAGAATAACATGGAATACAAATATGCCGCCTAATCCCGTTAGCCCAACGCCCCTGAATCCGTAATCATAAAGTGAGACCTCAAAAATATCACGAAGTTTTCATTTGGTTATTTGAAAAAACCCAAAACAGTTCAGCAAGCTATAAACAAAAGCAAATTATGTATTTACTTAATGAAGGACGATTGAAGTGGACAAAGGACTGGGTACACCATTTCATTATAGTTGAAGGTAATCAAAATTTTGTCTACATAGCAGACATGTAATGATGTAAACTATCACCACTAAATAAATGTGAAACATAAATAACCTTTGATAGATATATATGGCACTCACAATAATATATCATTTAAGGTTCAAATTACAACACTTCATGAACGCATCTATAGCTTGAGGGCTTTGTCCATGAAAGATCTTAAGAACATCCCCAACTTATTTCTAGGTGCAACCTGAAAGATTGTACGAAGAGCTTACATGATCCTAAAAACTTCTATATACATGCAGGCAAAGTTGCAACATATTACATAATAATTTAGTACCTATATGAAAGGGCACTAAATTCATAATGGCATACTAATCTGCTCTGCTAATGGGAAGACTTTTCACCTATACCAATAAAAAGGGTATAAAATATAGCACCGAGGAGTCAACAATATTGTCATATAATTTGTATAAAACACAACTTTAAATCAAAGGCAAGTACATTGCACTAAATTACTAATTACCAATTTTATAAAGCAATCGGATTTATTCTTGTTATTAGACTTTATTCCGAATAAAATTGACTGAGACGTGACTAATTCCTTCTCAAGGGTCTTCAAATCTGTGGATTAAAAATACTCAAACGTCACAACAATTAATAAAATAACACGGGCAAAGATGATAAGTTAGGTTGAAAAGACTTAGTGAAGTTGAGAGTGAACATGATTCTAACCAATTTCTGATGAAGTTTGTGATATGGACTCTAAGCTGATCAAGCACCTTTATATCAGATGGTGAAATATCTAGACCTTTTGAAAATAGTTGCGGATTTTCATTATATAACGTATAGTAATCCATAAACAGAAGACATCCATGGGTCTAACCCCACTTCATACATGTGTAAGGAAATCAAAGCATGTTTATTGATCCTATTTTACATGTTTGAACTTCTATTATCTAGCTGCCATGTTAAAAACCCATGGCCTTGCAAGATTTCTAGCGAATTAGTGCTAAGGGTAATGTCATTTCCCTAGTGGGATATAATGATCTAAAGTATAAACTTTTTGATGATCTAATGATGCATCTTTTGAGCATCACGATGTAAAAAGCCTAATTTCCCCTTTTTTATTATTCTTGTTCAGAATACATATAGGCGAAGCATAAATTTGATACATTGTTGTAAGTAGGATTACATTATACTTATGTTAGACATGTATTAAAACTTTATACTCCGTAACTTGCTTAGGTTTCCAAGTTACTTGTCTAATGCCATTTGAAATGAGCAAGCTTCATGCTGCCAAACCAACATTTGTGTATGCTAACATCCAAAGAAAGATCAAATTATGAGCTTTTTATTGTTGAGTGCAAGGTCTTTTTTTGGAGGATATAAACCTATAATATCATGTTTGTTGGCTAAGAATAACAGTTGCCCAAAATGTACTGTTAGTGCCCTATTATTTATAATCAACAATTAGTCATAATAAACTCTTAAAAAGTCAAAAAAAATTCTAAAACTTATCAGCTCTTTATAAAATAAACCATTTTAGGAAGATTTGTTCATTAAAAATAGACTTCAGTGACATTCATTCAAATTCACCCATCCCGTAAAAAGTATTTTTTTTATTCAACCCATTTGAGATTTTGAAAAAAACAAATTTCCATTAAGTACAACGGTAGAGATAGCTGTCAGTAGCTGTAGTCACAGAACAACAATGATTTTTGAATTTATGTTACTTATGAACTTAAGAAGTAATAGTAGAAGTAGTAAAATGGGAAGGTTGTGTAACGGGTCTAAACGAACCTTTTTTTTTTCAGGGGCCCAAATGGGTCGGGTTGACTTTCAACACTTATTATCCGATTCTTTTAAATTATAGATATTGGCCGAAATAGGTCAGGTTGGGTACCTGGATCATTCCCTTACCACTGATGTTGTCACCCATATCGAGGCTCAGTTGTCCCTTGGCGATCATTTGCCCATAACATGCATTACATCCACTCAAAAGTGTCAAATACGTGTCTGCAAGTAATGGGCCAGCAAGCTTCTCTGGCTCTTCAGTCAATAAATTGATGATGAATATCATTTCTGATATGCAGTGTGCAAATTACACAGATTTGATGGTAATGCACTCGTTAGTCAAACTTGTCACCATTCCTGAACGGGTAAAAACCAAATAGAAACTGTTCAGTTCACACTATAATATTTATTTTTTATATTTTAAGTTACTGAGAACTGTAGTGTATTATTAACTATCTCACATCATCAGGATCTATCTTAGCATGATAACAAATGTTTGAGATGGTAATAAGATTTAAATGAATACAATATAGGGTTGTGAAATGTGCATCTCTCTTGTATAGCCAGACACACCTATCGGCTGAATCACGCACTCCTATGTAAAAATTTGTAGGAAGTATGGGTTTCTGCATAATCTATAACATTATTCAATAAACATCAAAACTATGTATAAGATAATGGCTTAAGCTGTGGTGGTATATATCTAGCCATGCCAAATATTGCTCACTTTAATTAGCTGCTTATATGGTTTCTAGTGAATCAGAACAATATCAATAGACGCTTAATGATAGAATGTCATCGATTCCATTTTCCAGCCTCCAGTGTAAACTATCAATCAACTGTGATTGATTCAAAGATCACGCATCAGAATGTGATAGAATACTTAAATTATTAGTATATGACCGCAATTCGAAGTAATCCATATGTAAGCACGTTCGCTAACTCACTTATAAATATTTGGCATTTGTCGTATTAAGATGCTTATTTCTTTAAAAAAAATAGCAAATGGTGCCAGTTTGCTTATTTTTAAATGCTTATTTAAACTTTAGAAATATGCAGATCGACAATTACATAATCAATCCATTACACCCTAAACTTATATCCATCAGTACCAGGAAATGGAAGCTAAAAGCCTAAAATTATGTCCATTGATAAATTAGTGCAACTAATTCAAGAAACCATAATCCCCAATATCACACAAATTGATCATTTCCAAGTTTGTGAATAAAAAAGGCTATAGATGGCACAAGAACCACTAACAATAAACAAATGAGTTGAAATCAACAATATGCAAAAAAATTATTATGGTCTCATTTCACGTTTATCTATTGTAAGATACTTATATTGGCTATGTCAGTTGATAATTATAGATCATATCATATAGCTAATAAGATTTATATTACGAAAGTTATGTAGATGAAACTATCACTTAAGCTTGAGGTGTGTAAGTATGCAAAGAAGAAATCCACTTGGATAACAAATTGAGATTCCCCATCTGTTAGCCTGCCATCAGCTCAGGTTTCTTTTTCTTTCCTTTTTTTATTTTTATTTTTATTTTTTCCTCCATTCTTAACGTATAAACAAAGAGCTAGAAGAGAACATACCCAAAGACGTGCTCCGCCTAAGTTATTTGCAATATCACTGCAAAATGTTGGTAGCAATATCAATTACATTCATATCCGATTTGGCCTTTTGGAATGTGCACTGAAACTTATTATTTGAACATTGCACTTAGAAAAAGCATATAAATCAGAAACAGTGTTTGGCAGCAAACAATCAGATAAATAATCAAGCATTTATCTTGTATGTTAACACAACTTTATAGCCAAATTCATACCAACACATCAATATTCAGACAAAAAAAATATCATTTTCAAAATGTATATGAAGATTACTGACAATTCAACCACCTAACTGAACGATCAAACCAACTCACTAACATGATCACAAAAAAAGCCATTTAGAAAGATAAGTAACAAATTAATTCTTACATTTGCCTTTTCTTTCCGATTTCGACACTAATTTCGGCATCCGATCACCCGGCACGACATTATCCGTCTCAATCAACTCTAGAAAAACACTTTTTTTTTCCTGAAACACATAAAAACACCAACCTTACACACCCCATAAGATTTTTTGATTTTGTATTTACGTTAAGGATGTACATCCCTAGAAATCAAAGTAAAAAATTTTATTTTTATTAATTATTGATTTATCTTTATGTATACACTTATTGATCAAATACAAAATACTTTTACCCTTCTTTTTTAATTTCGATACTGATTTCAAAGACTGATCACCCAACACCGGAACATTAGCAGTCTCAATCATCTCAAGACCTATTGAACTACTACTACTTCTAGAAAAGTACCTTTGTTCCCTGCAAACACATAAAAGCACAAACTTTGCACAGTCCAATATACCATAATTCACACGCAGATGCATACACACATAAAGATAAACCAAGACTTAATAATAGTCTATTTTTTTACTTTGAACTTCTAGGGATGTACATCATTTACCTAAAAACAAATTAACAAACACTTGCTTATCTTTGAATCTTTTCATTCTTATAAACAACAACAATACACAAATAAATCCACTATAAAAAACATAAGATACAAAATTAACTATGGGCCAGAAAAGCAATTAATATAATCAAAAACATTAGTATTATTGAAGTAGAAGAGGAAAATTAAACATGGAACCCAAAATCTTACCAAAATTAAGGAGCATATCTTATTCATGCAACTAATTTTAGGTATAAGCTGGCGGTTGAATTGAACGAATTGTAACTAATTTTGAGAATCTACGTGATTGAGATATTCGATTTTGGTTCTTCAACGATTTAGGGTCAGGAACTTGATTTAGGTTTTGGGAGGGGGGATTGTTGATCGGGGTAATCGTGTTGTTTTTTGTTAGTTTCAAAATACATTATAGACCCTTTAATATTTGTAGATTACCCCGCCTTCTCATATCTTTTTATCTTTTACTTTTTGACACATGTATTTTTGAGCTCAAATTTTCTTAAAAAAACGAATTTACAAATACTTTTACTAAAAATGGAATTATTTAGGTTTTTTTAAAAGAACATAATTAAATTAAATAAATAGTAATAATAAAAATATTACCTAAATAAGTATGATTTGATTAAAAAGTCCCCACTAGGGGTTTTATTTTATTAGGTAAAAGATATATATATATATATATATATATATATATATATATATATATATATATATATATATATATATATATATATATATATATATTTTATTAAATTTATTTATTACACTAAAAACCTCATACTTTTCATATTTTATGTATTCCCATAACGAAACCTAACGTCTTTCGCGATAAACCTTAATTTTACGACAACCCGGAAAATAATCATTTTCAAAATAAAGTTTCTAAAAATAGAATTTCACACACTCTATAAACATATCCTACAAAAACAACCTTCCCGTAACTTACTAACGCTCAAATACTTGAACGAAGACTCGTTACGCAAAACCACAAAAACACCAAATATACATAAGTCATTTCTACACCACAAAGACGATCAAAATGAACTTTCTAAAATTCCAAACTTTTCAAATCACAATAAAACTATTTACGCAGAGGGATTTAGTGCTAAAACTCACCTATATCACTTCAAACACTTAAGACACACCAAACAAACGTCAACCGAGTCAAGACTATCAGTCAAACTGACCTGCTAAAATCACGATTGTTAAAGACTACTCTCGTACACGTTGCTACGCCGTAATTCCAGTGTGATGTTACGGCGTAGTCTTCCAATCTGAAGACTTGAATATGTTACGGCGTAAACCATAGATTTGGTTACGCCGTAACTCTTGGTCCGTGTTGACTTTGGTCTTCTGGTATGTGTTAATTCACATACCTTTTCATAGCCAAAAACCAATCCAAATAGACTAATTATGCTAACAAAATGCCAAAGAATGTGTATTTTATGTTTGTGAACATGCAGGTACGGATAAATCACAAAGAGACAAAAATCAAGCAAAAACCGGAAAAATGGGCACGAGAGTGGGAAAAGGTCAGAAAGTCAAAGCTTGGGATCTGAAAGTCAACATTAGTCCTCTAACTACTCAAGAATGGCATGAAAGGCCCTTGAAGCATACTCTTAGAATTTGGCAAAATCAGTCCTTGGCATTTTATCAATTACATGAATGGTCCTTGTAAATTCATCTGAAAATTATATTAATACAAGCCAAGTCCAAATTCAGTTTTAAAGCCCATATGAAAATCCAAATCCCAAAAGCCCAAAATATAATCAAATTACTAGTACTTGAGCCCAAGTCAAAACCCACACCCTTGGTCAAAGGTCAAATGGTCAACTATACTAATAAAAACACAACCCGTGCCTTTTTACCCCCAATTCCCAAAACCCAGAACCCCCAAACTCTCACATGAACCCTAGTTCATCACCATGGTTCAATTGGCTCAAACTACTTTAATTGACCATGATTAGCTAATCATTGGAGCTTCTAGAAGCACAATCACGTGTCAGAGCACATGTCAGAGGGATGGTATGAAAGAGATTGGACAAGTCGCGTCATTATACTCCTTGGATACTCTTTCTAGATATTTGCTGACAAGACAGAGAGTGGTGCACGTTTGGGGACAGATGGAGGCATTTCATTGGATGAGCCACGTCTCATAATCTCATCTAAGGGCTGTGGTTAGATTGAAGAAGCACAAAGCAATCCAAGGGTTTGGAGATGATTAGAAGAAACACAAATTGCACCAGGATCACCAGCATGGCATAAGACCCCTACACTCTCACATCTCCTATATATAGTGATCAATTTTAGCTTATTCAGTGTGTAATTTTTAGCTTAGTGAAACTCTATCAAAATTTCATTAGAATGTATTTAGTTTAGTTGTTGTAATGTTTACTTGAAGTTTTTAATAAAAATTCTCATTTTCCTTTCATATCATCTAGCTTATTAATCTTTTCATACTGCTTATTCTACTTTATATCTTTCTTATTCTGCTTAATTTAATTTTTATTAGCTTAAACACCATTACTCTTATCCCAGCATTAAGTCATTTTCATAATCTCAAAATAAATCAAATAAAAAAAACAGAAAATTATTAAAAAATAAAAAGATGTTTTCAAATTGTTTAGTAAAGCTTTGAAGTAGTTTTGTTTAGTTTTTATACAGTCTATAATAGCTCTGTAGCTATTTGTGGAACTGTTTTCATTTCACTATCACAAGTGATAGTTATAGCATAGTCAACAATAGTCAACTGTAATTCCTTGATTCTGTGGAGTTAATTGGATAAGTTGGACAGAAAGGGAAGGTCCTGCCTATCCTAGAGATAGGCAAGCTCAGTGAGTCCCCCTGTGTTCATGCTGAGGGGGAGTGATTTGGTAAAATTTTGATTCAAGTTTCTTATCATTTGTTTCTGATTTGTACTCTTATTCATTTTTAATAGTACTGTTACATTGATTGAATATGTTGTTTTAGTGATAGTTTTAGTTGAGGTTGAGACTGTTTGATCATACTTGATTGCATCAACTTATTGAATTTGTTTTAGCATAGCTTACTAAAGCTTCTTATTAGGTGTGGATCTGAATTGTTTCATTTCTGTTAGATCTGTGGTGTTTGATGGTTGAGTAAGTCTGAGTAGTGAGTGGAGTTTGATAGAGATTCATTGGTGTGAGTATTGATAACTGTTTCACTGAAAGTTGCTTGACTGTATCAATTAGGGTGTTTGGATCTGTCTATTATAGAGTGTTGATTGTTGTTTGATATCTGTAATTTGAGCACACATAGATTAGACTAGTGTAGAAATAATATAAAACTCATTAAATCAGTAAGGTAGCTTTGTAATAGTCAAGTTAAAGTTAATTACATATATACAGTTAGAAATAGTGGTAATTTGTTAGTGTAATTGAGCTAAAAGTTGAAATATAACTAGAGTTAGCTTATAGTAGAATAATACTAGCTTAATACAACTAATTAGAGGTAAGAATTAGCTGCTAGAGTTGGATTTGGTCAAACTAATAACAATAAATTAGTCAACTGTTGCTCTTATTAACCAGTTCATTAGCTGCTGTACTTGCTTGATTTTTGAGTAGCATACTTTGGTATTTGGTCTAAGAATTGTTTGAAATTGCATCTCAGTTGTTCAATAGTGATTTAGCCCCCATAAGCTGTTAAGTTTGAGCTTATCTGAAGTGCTTTTAGCTCTTGTTCATCAGCATAGTTGAGACAGGAAACTGACTTTGACATTAGGCCTGCAATTTTGCATTTGTGCCTATATCTGTGATTGGTGTTTGATTCAGAGTTTATTATTAGTGGTACATGTACTGTGAATGATCATATTGCTTCTGTGAAAGTCTGTGCTTATTCTGTTTGATAAATGAGCTTATAATTTGGACTTATTGCATACTAATTTTTGAGTTTGTGGATTTCTGTGATTGAACTTGATCATACATTGCATTTCTGAGTTTTTAATATCATCATAAGACTGTGTTAAGAGTTCCACTCAGTTTTGGTTCACAAGTGCATATAAATAAGCACTTGTAAATAAGCAGTTTGGCCTAATAAGCACTTAATCAGCTTCATTTCACTTCAAAATATCTGTGATAGGTCTTCACATACTACTAACCTTTAACGCCCAAACAAAACCATTCAGATTATATGTCGGCTGTTTCTTCGATTCTTGCTTCTTTAACTCCAAATGCATATTGGCATGCTTAGGAACCACATTGACTGTTCTTTTGTAAAAATATGTCCACATGTATTCTCCCCATGGATATGCATTCCAAGCAAAGAAATCATCAGCTAGTGTCAATAGATGGTGAGGCACGTTTAAAAACTCTTCACGGCCCATAAATATAAGCTCGCACACAACTAAAAGACATACCCTTACGGCATCTTCATCGTTCAATGCAACCCAGCGTTGTTCATTCTGAACAACAGCCCATAACTCGCTGGCCTTTACACTCTTTGTTTTTTTGGATTTCTTCTCAGAAAACGCACAGTAAGTAAAACAACTTTGCCTACTATCTTCAGGAGGAAGATTGCCACATCTAAAACCAGTAATTAAACAAAACTCACGCCGACCAAAATGAAGTTCCTGATCACCTATTTTGTAAATTAAATCTGGGGAAGAAATACTTACTTGTGGCACAAAAACTTGATGTTGAAGAACATAATTCAACAAATGATTATCATTGGGGCTATGGGGGATATCTAACCAACGCCCAAAGACACTATTCCTAAACATAATATCACGATTTGGATGGGCTGCCAACTTAGCTTTAATCTTTACCAGGTAATGCATCTTAGACCGGACACTAACTTTTGCATCAAATACCTCGGTTTCAATTGACATATCTGTGACTGCTACAGTTAGGGTTTCTGAAAAAAAATTTGAAATGCAATATGTGTTTGGGGAAGTTTGATCGGGTATATGTTCTTGCTTTTTTGGGTTCGCTCTTTTTGTTTCTTTTGTTTGGGAAACTGCTACTAATTTTTCCAATAGTAAAAAGTTTATTCTGTGTTTGATTTAGATTGTGTTAGTTTGTATTTTGAATTTTTTGTTTTTTTAAACTATCAAGTCGCATATTGTAGATTTTTTTACAACTTACATATATTAAAAAAGTAATTAAAAGTACAAATCGCATTAAAAGTAGTAAAACTATTAAGTCTAAATAAAAAAATTCATTAAAGTACAAAACACATAAAAAGTACACATATCTAATCAAACAACATTTGTACAAAGCGCATAAAAAGTTCTTATACTATTTCAAATATCAAGCCACTTAAAAATAATTGTACATGTTGCATAAATAAAAAGTACAACTATCTAATCAAACAACAATTGTACAAATCGCATAAAAAGTACTAATACTATTGCACATGTCAAATCGAAATAAAGTTTGTACAGTTCGCATAAAAGGTACAAGTACTATTTCAAATGTCAAATCGAAATAAATTGTACAAGTTGCATAAAAAATTAATGTATATTTTATTTTCAAAAATTGTACAAGTTGCATAATAGTACACTTACACATGGTACAAGTTGCATAATAGTACACTTACACATTGTACTAGTTGTAAGAAAAAGGACACTTACACACATGTACTTGTGTCTTACACACACACTTGTAAAAGTGTACTTGGTACTAGGACATGTGGCAACATTGTATTGGTTTGTACGATTCGCTTAGGTAACATAAGTCGCAATGGGGCAAATGCGAAATGTAAAAAAAAAAAGGGCAAGGCTTGAAGCATGGTCTAGCCCATGGGGCAAATACACAATTACCCCTAAGTATAATATATGAGCATAATAGGGGGAAATTGACACTTAAATATCAGGATTATTTGATGTCATCAAAGTCCTACAGAGGAATTTCAATTCTTTAAGGGTCTTAAACAAGGGGATCCTCATTCTCCATTTTTATTTATCTTGATTATGGAAAGTCTTCACATATCGTTTCAAAAAGTGGTGGATGCGGGCATGTTTAAAGGTATTGTGTTGAACTCTTCGATGATTTTATCTCATATGTTTTATGCGGATGATGCGGTGTTTGTGGGGCAATGGAGTAATTCGAATATTCAGACGATTGTTTATGTGTTGAAGTGCTTTGAACGGGCTTCCGGTCTTTCTATAAATATGAGTAAGAGTAAAATTATGGGTATAGCCGTGAATAAAGGAAAAGTGGAACAAGTTGCTCATAGGATTGGTTGTGGTATTTTAAATGTGCCTTTTACTTATTAGGCTCGAAAGTAGCGGGGAATATGTCTCGTATTCAGTCTTGGAATGAGTCGTCAATAACATGGTTAGGCGTCTTTCGAAATGGAAAATGAAAAATTTATCCATTGGTGGAAGATTAACCCTTCTAAAGCCTGTTTTAGGGTCGATGCCGATTTACCATATGCATATCTTTAAGGTTCCAATGAAGATCCTCTATGGGATGGAATCTTTAAGGAATCGTTTCTTTAATGGTGTTGATTTGGTTCGTAAAAAATCGATATGGGTGAAATGGAATAAAGTTCTAACGTCGAAAGAGAAAGGTGGCCTCGGTGTGTCTAGTTTATATGCTTTAAATAGAGCTCTTCTATCTAAATGGGTATGGCAATTTATTACTTAAGAATACGTTATGGACAAGGGTTATTTCTGCTATTCATGGGAAAGCTAGTAAAATAGGAAAGGGTTTAAAAGCTGGTCATAAATCGATATTGAGGGAGATATTGCAGGAAATGGCTTACCTTAAAAATCAAGGAGTTGATTTTCTCACTCATATGCATAAAAAACTTAGTAATGGCACAGACACGTCCTTTTGGGAGGACATTTGGTTGGGAGATATGTCGTTCAATCATAGGTTTCCCAGGCTTTATGCGTTGGAGTTGGATAAGAAGATAAGTGTAGCTGCTAAAGTTGCTCAATTAGATCTTATAACCTCTTTTCATCGGGCGCCTAGAAGTGGGCTGGAAAGTTCACAGCTTGTTGAATTGGTGGACAAGGTGGGAAAGATTTATCTTGTGGATAAGAACGACAGGTGGTATTGGGATTTAGAAGGTTCAGGTGATTTTTCGGTAGCATCGTTCAGAAAGTTGATTGATCATATAAGGCTGGCGGAGGTGTCTTCCCAAACTCGCTGGATAAAGGAGGTGTCGATTAAGGTGAATGTTCATGCGTGGAAAGTAAAGTTAGATGCTTTACCCTCTCGTCTTAACATCTCACGGAGAGGTATTGATGTTAATACTATTCTATGCCCTATATGCAATTGTGTAGTTGAGTCATCGAGCCATATATTTTTTGCTTGTTATGTGGCTAGAGATACTTCCATAAGATATGTCGGTGGTGGAATGTGGACTTTTCGGAGGTATGTTCATATGAAGATTGGTTACATTGGATGGTTAATATCAGGATTCCGGCTAAACATAAAACGGTGTTGGAGGGAGTTTGTTATGGGTTGTGGTGGCATATATGGTCTTTTCGTAACAAATGTGTTTTGGCTTGGAAATTCCCCCTAAGGAGAAGCTTTTTGAATATGTAGTGTTACACTCTTTTTATTTGATTCGGTATCGTTGTAAGGTTTCATTTAGTTGGTTAGATTGGTTAAATTACCCGTATCTTGTAGTTTTGTAGTTCCTAGCATCTTGCTAGCTTCTTTTTATAAATTGCCGTTCAAAAAAAAAAGAAAAAAAAGAAAAAAAGAAAAAAAAAAAGTATGCATACAAGTAAAATGTTGTTTGATGTTATTTTTGTTTTCATGTTAACATGTACTAGTTTAAAACCCGTGTTACACACGAGCTTTTTACATTTATTTTATTTTACATATGAGTAATAAATAGTGTAGTAAAACTGTATATCTTAAAGAGTTTTAATTATTATTATTATTATTATTATTATTATTATTATTATTATTATTATTATTATTATTATTATTATTATTATTCAATAGACTAATTAAATAAGATCGTAACATAAAATTTGAAGATCATGTTCATTTCAAAAAATCAAGACTTTTGGAAAAAAGATTATACTACGCGACAAAAGTCCATGGGTTTTCTGTGAACCTGAATAGGGCTGAGCATCGGGCCGAAACTGACCCGTCCCGAAAACTTTCGAAACCGACAAGGCTGAAAATCCTAACCGAATCCCGACCCGATTCTAGTTCGGGTAAACCCGATTCTATCAAGACTTTTGGAAAAAAGATTATACTACGCGACAAAAGTCCATGGGTTTTCTGTGAACCTGAATAGGGCTGAGCATCGGGCCGAAACTGACCCGTCCCGAAAACTTTCGAAACCGACAAGACTGAAAATCCTAACCGAATCCCGACCCGATTCTAGTTCGGGTAATCCCGAATCCCGACCCAAGTCCCGAAACAAACAGATTTTATGGTATTCTTTGTGTTTTCTTGGGTAATCCCAACTCCCGACCCGACTCGAGTCTCGACAAGGCTGAAAACCCAAATCGAGTCCCGACCCGAGTTAAGATCGGTTTGTGTCGGTCGGAGTCGGGCGTCAGTCAGGATTGCTCAGCCCTACCCTGGAAAACCCCATTGGTCTGCCCATGTCGAAAAAGGATTCGTTATGATTAAAACTCATAAAATGATAGTCATTTTAATTAAAATCAAGTCAGAAGTTTAAAATGTTAACGTTTTTCTGCAACACAACTCAGACACTACATTTATGTTTATCCTTCTAAAATTTTATTTTCTTGTTTTCTAACTTTACTTATAATTATCCTACGTATAAGATGGAGTAAAGGTATCCGTTATGATAAAATTTTTCTTTTTAAGTTTCTTTATTTTTCAATTTACACCAGTTTTTTATAGTTTATTTTTTATATCAAACTAGTTATAATACTCGCGCACGCGCGAGGTTTTTTCTAAAATTTTTAATAATATTTTTATTTATTAAAAAATAAATAGCTTATTTTTTTAATTTTATTTTTAATTATGATTCTTAATTTTTATTTATAATTATATTTGATGTACATGGTAAAAGTTCATATATATTACTTTCATAGATATGGGTCATCTTTATGTTCAAACTTTAACTACCACATTTAAAATACAATTATACCGTCTGATAGTTCATCTTACCGAAGTATCACTTCCCTTTTGATAATCATTGTCAATTGGTTGAGTCACTTGTACATAGGTTTTACCACTTCTTGTTCGTGCTAGCTCAAAATCAACTGACGTTTACCACTTCTGTTTCATGCGAGCGCAAAGTCACATATTTACAGTTCACAAAAGTCATTAATGAGTTAGTTTCCATACTTTAAGTCACAGAGGCGAATATTTGCTGAGAAGAAACACTTCATGCCTCACAACAACTAAGAGTTATTCTCGGTTATTCTTCAATTTCAAAAAAATTTACAACATAAAATTATCCCTAAATACTTCCTAAAACATCTGTAATGGGGGTTTCATCAACTTCGGTACTTTGTATTTGGCCATTGCTAAGCTGGATTGCCCGCGCATTGCTGCGGAATTTTTTTCGTTGAACAACGTACATCAATGTGCAAATAACGGACAGTTGCAAAGCATGACGAGTTCAGTCATCGGCAAAGCAACCGTTGGCGTAGGAATCATGAGTGGGTGTTGGAGTGTGGTTGTGGATTTTAGAAGTTTCGTATTGGCTTCAGTGATATCAAGTTCTGTATCTGTATGTATTTAAATTTTGGCTTTCATCGTATTCACATTGCAACGGAGCTTCTGAACCAATCTTGCCCGTTAGTAAAATCTAACACAAATAATTACGTTGCACCCAAGATCAAAAGTGGTTTTGTTTACGCGAAAGTTTCAAACCCATGTGACTTCAAAAATTGAAACTCTTCTTATTTATACATTTAGAAATATATACCTTAAAAAAATACTAGGCTAAAACTAAATATGACAAAAGGAAATACTGTAGCTAACTTCAGCACAACTCTCTATCCTGTTAGTTGGGCTGGAATACTAACTTGTTTTAGATTTGCTTCAGTCAATTGTATCAGAAACTTTCGTGATGAAGGTTGCTTCAGACCTGGAAAAATAATTAAAGTATAAATAGCACGTTTAGAGCATTACATTTTAACATCTTGAAAACTTATGTGCTTTAGTTATAGTTTACAAAACAAACAGCAATACCAAATATAATAAATATTTCAATGCAACTATAATTAATAACCAAAAATACCTAATGGAAGTCTACATAAAAAATGTAATAGCAATCTGTAATGTTAGAAATAGGCAAGTCATCCAGTTCACGCTGTAAGGTGAGGTCAAAACGTAAATCATAGATCAGTGATGGAAAAAAATGGCTCACTACATAGAATTAGGTGACCATCCTTGTTCCCTGTAGTAATAATATTAACATACGATAGGTTAGTGGATTACATTGGGTTATATTTTATTACGCAACCTGCTCAACCCATCCATTTTAGCACCTATAATATTTATCGAGAAAATATATAACCAATACATCATGTCACGTACCAGCATTTGGATCCTCAAGAACCACTTAATCTTCTCGTATTTCAATGAACCTGGATATGAAAAAACATGTGGATCGCACCATGGGTAAAACAAATCGTCGAAATACAATGAGTATACTCTGATATACTCTCTCAAAACTATGGTTTACACCATGAAGAAACCACCCAAGGTATGCTTGTAATAATGGTTAATATGATGATATTATTATTTATAAGCTTAAGCAAAATCATAAAAATAAGCAATCCCAAACGTACACCCTTTTAAAAGGACACGTACACAAGTAAATGGGTCGAAAATTGTCATCTCTAAAACATATATAGCATTATTGCAGCCCTGTGTAAACCTTTAAACCTTAATGAGGTGACAAATGTATTTGGATGCAGAATTTTGAGGATCTGGTGATTGGATATTTTCGTGATCATGCACATCATATTCTAACAACATGTAAAGCTTATAGCAAAGGAGTTAGATTCGGGTGTGCTATTGATTCAGGTCATGAGGAGACAGCTTCAGAGTGGTTAAAGAGCCATGTGGAAAGATATTTGAAGACTCTCATTCATGAAACTAAACAGCATGGAAGGTTGGTGCAAAGAGAACCCATGTTGTAGACTTGCTGGTACTATAAGAAGAAACCATAATACATGAGAGATTATACGATTGTGATGCATGTAATCACAATGTAATAACCACGTTGAAAAAACACATCCAAACACCCTATAAGACTTATCAATTAAGCTCATATTCCAGATATACCTACAACATGTTCAACCCATTATGAATTTAGCTCATATTTATCACCATGACCCGTCAAAAACAACGTATAACTTGAAACGACCCGGTTTTAGTTTGTCCAAAAATCATGCGTACTTGAAGGACCTTCTGTTCATCTCACCATGCCCTCCTTCTCGAAACGTTTAATCACATACAAAGCTCGTGTGAACTAAATAATCATAGTGGGGTGTGTGTGTGCGCGTGTGTCATAGGCCAATGGTGGGGGTACGGGAAGGTACTTAATACGAAGCTAACAACTCACCATTCATCTGATTTAGGGTATCGTCTGTGCCATTTGGTATAGCCCGGCGTCGTTGCACATAAAATGTATTACTTCCACTACCCAAGATCGCAACTACACTAATATGACTGTTCTCATATGCTAACTACTGGCGTCTTTCTTGAAATTTTTTTTTTGAATTTCTAACTGAGGTGGATTAGCTAGTGTATCCATTTAAACTAACCTTATGTGGTGTAGGAGTTTTCACCCTCAAATGTCAGTGTCACATAAGGTACATGTATATTCGGGTCAACCCAGCCTAACACGTGCCCAAACTTACCCGTTACCCAAACCTCAAGTAACCCATTACCACAATCTATGCAGAAATGGCCGTGATAGGAAAAGTGAGTTACCAATCTTTTACTTGTCTCACGTGCTTTTAATGGTTTTGAGTTTTGACATCATGTGTTGTTTATGTAATAACTCAGTTGTCTGTTGACGTCCAAACGGATCCGAGTTGTTGAGTATTAAATTTCTAAACGTAGCCTTGACCAGTCATCCATTCTAGCAATTGCAGTAACAGGTCCTTCTTTTCAGGTTGATCTATATGGCGTGTTATCCCCATGGAAAACAAACCTTGAACCAAAAAATATGCCAATAAAGTGCCTCACTTTTATGGGTGTTTGGATGTGCGTGTTAAAAGTGATTATGTGATGATGCCATAATAGATCACATGATTGGCTCTAATTAAGATAAAATAACCACATATACTTGATTATATAAAATTCTGATTAGTTTTAGAGTTCAAAAATAAAATGACCACAAATATCATTTTATGAAATGAGAGGTTTCATGAAATTTAAACATCTCTTAAATTAGGATAAAGAGGCGGTAAATGTGTAATTTTGTTAGTAGTGTTGTAAAACCAATAATGCAAACTGATTATTGTTACTTCAAGTCATAAGTATCATAAATTTAGTTCCAGAACACAATTCCAAACACCCACTAAAAAAAGAAAAATTAATTACCTCGCCGATCTTGTTGCCGAAGGTGTGGAAAGTCTTCATGAGATCATTTATTAAGTTTATATATTAAAAAATCTCATAAATGAGGTAGAAAACCTCTTCATAGCAGGCCGAGAAATGAACCTTGCATTGCCCTGAATAATGAATTAATACATTTAGTAAGTGAAACCAACAGACCATTCTATTCATAAGCTTTCGATCTAGTTCAAGTCTTTACATAAGTTCAATGTCCAATATTTTAGGCCCGTTACGGCCGGTGGTCTTCATTCTTCAGGCTTGTAATAGACATTATAAATGTTAATTATGTTTTTAGTATTTTTGTTATCCAGTAATACAGAGTCATACTAATGTTTAGTGCATCATTTCTTTAGAAGTACATTAAACATATTCTATCAGGTTTGTTTACAACATTGAATAAGAACTGTATGAATGCTATAGAATGGCAGCTTCGTTACCTCAATAACAGTTCTTAATATGGTATGAACTTTTTTAGTTTTTCGAGATCCGAGACCGATACCCAAGCATTTTTTGTTCCTCTTTCTGGATATCAGCCATTCTGTGTTTTCTCTTGTAATGATGATAAAGTTGAAATCATACAACCAAAGGTTATTGCCGATCGGTCTAATCTACCACTTTGGGGTCAAGATGTTACATAATGAAAACATTGTAGATGTAGAAGAACATACCTGCAGCCCCGGAAACCAACCATTGGGTTCACTTCTGATAATTTATCGATTCTTGAATATATTTCATCCTGATTCAGGCATGTATCCTCAGTCAGCTCACCCACAATTTGTTATAGATCACCTTTGGTTAGAAATGCATGTAGTAAAGGGTCTAGAAGGCGAGTCACCACCGGGAGTCCTGACTTTTTTTTTATATATAAAATATAAACTTTGAGAATGTAAATAAGCGTATGATTAGGTGTGTAAAATGCTAAAAAGTGATAAAAATTACCATCCATTTCTCAGAAAATGCCTTCAAAGTCTGATCTTTGGTAAGGCAATAAGAGTCTGAGAGCTGTTTTTCTTTGCGCAATTGTGAAGGCCATGATCGTTTTCCTTACGGATTTTATCCTCTCATTAGAAGCAATAAACTGAAAATAATCCAGAAAGTATAAATGCTTTTAAAGTATAGCAATACTAATGAGGAATACTCAATCGTAAATTTCCATAAGCTTTAAATCCTTGATGAGTTGCCAATCCTTTATAGATCCTTTTTCTTGTAAGTACGGACTATTCAGTAACGTTACATCTTTCTACTTCTAATATGTGTAATTTTGACAGTAAGAAATGAATAAGATTACCATATGCTCAATCCTACAGAGACTAAGTAGGGTTAATAATAATCTGTCATAACAGACCTAATAAAATCTTATAGTTGACGTTACCAGGTTAATGACTGTTTTTTGTTTCCTATTCTTAGAAGAATGCAGCCCCAAAGCAGCTTGAAATGTATTTGCCACAGCAGCAATAGCGTCTTGAGCAGCCACTTATTAGTTCCTGCATCCAAGATGGCCAAATATGAGTGAATAAAAATTACAAATCAAGCAAAGAGGATACACGCCATGGCTGCGACCATAATAGGTCCATACCTATAAGAAAAAACACACACAGTTGGCAATCTCGTTGCACAGTTGGCTCAGACAGGTGAACAATCAAGCAAAGAGGATACCCGACATGGCTGCGACCGTAATAGGTCACCCCACCAAGATACGGGAGATCTCAGCTTTACTAAACAAACCCAAACTCATCACAACCATTTGAAGACCGAGGATAGATCCACCATGGCTACAAGCTTGCGTAGCTTGCCCTGCCATTGACCGTAGTTTTGCCGTGCACAATTATCATAGTACTGAACAACGGGACAATCAACTATAAGCAGACAATGCTGCAAGCGCAGGCGTACCGCGCTTAAAGAAAACAGATGTAGTGGCGCAGGAGGTCAGGCAAGAAGACAATCGACTAAAGAGGATACACCTACCATGGCTGCAACTGTAATAAAGTGCCTTGCCAAGATGCGGGCAATCTCACCTTTATCGAGTCCGTCCAAGCTCATCCCAACGTCACACACATACCTTTGTAATTGAATCTTTTTATTATTATTTTTTTAAATAACACACAGCTTAGTAAGCTTCATTAGCCAATCACCTTTTTTTTACCAACCACAATTACCACAACACTGAAGAATGGGACAACCAATAATAATAACTATCCCTAAGCTGCAACATACTGAAAAAATACGATTTTTAAGCAAATTGAAACTATAATTGCAGTGTGTGTTGTTATAAGGAACATATACTGTCAAAATCATCATTAGCACCAAATCCCCTAATAAATACAGATTGCCTTCTGAAAAGACTTGTGTAATATTCAATAATTAAACCTACTTCAGAACCACCAATGCACTTACTCTCTAATCATCTTCCAAGCCATCTTTATTAATCAAACCCTAACCCCTTTTCCCAAATTTGAAAGAAAATTAATAAAAAATTCATAAACCCTTTTAGAATATAACTAAAAGCTCTGTATCAACTTTAAAACAAAATTAAGATATTGAACATAAGAAATCATACCTTTAGGCCATTGAATTGTTCTTCCAGTATTCGAAAATCGAATTGGAACAGTAGGGTTGAAAGAACAGAATCGGGTGGAAGTGTGGCTCTTGAATTGTTGGGTGGTTTTGTTGTTGTAATTTTTAATTTGAACCCTTAATTGTTGTGTATATTACTCCGCTTGTTTTAAGTTTTATTATTTTATACTTTTGACACATATTTTTTTTACGCAATTTGCTTAACAAACGAATTTTAGTAAAATTTTGGCTAAAACAAGAAATATTCAGGTCCTTTTATTAAATATCTTTAAAAGAAAAAAAATCATAATTAAAAAAATATTACCCAATAAGATATGAATTGATTTTTTTGAAATGAAAAATTCCCAATAAGAATTTTGTTTTATTATATAAAAGATTACATAATTGAGTTGGTAATATTTTAAATTTAACCACTAATGTTTAAAAAAAAAAAAAAAAAAAATCTCTTCTCTCAGTTTTATTTTTTATTTTACAATTTTGACACATGTAATTTATTGCATTTTTTTCAACAGAGCAAAATATTAAGAAACGTTGACAAAAAATTTTATTTTCGACTTTTCAGTTGCCAAATAGGAGGACTCGATTATAAAATTGAGCTCTACTGATGTAAAATACTCATTTTCAAAATTTTCCTTTTCCTTATTATGTAAGAAATTTTTAATTATACAATATGTATAAAATATGTATAATAAAGTAACATATACATACAAGCTCGGAAGCTTGATAAAATTGAAGCCGAGCTATTGAAAGTTTAAGCTCAGCTCATCATGTGATTTGAGTTGATTTAGGGCCGTTTGGTTTGAGGATTTACCATTGGTTTTGGGTTAAAAAAATTAAAATCCGGTGTTTGTTTGTGTTTTTGGGATTTAAGTTTAAGGATTTAATCCAAATATTTAAGTGAGATCACATGTTTTTTTTTTTTTTCCTTTTTTTCTTTTACTTTTTATCATCTATCTCAAATTACAATCCAAATCCAAATAATAAACCAAATTTAAATTCTAATCATAATCCATTTACAAACCAAACGCTCCAACTCTAAAAAGGTAACCTCCCAAAGTATATACTATAACTAAAAAACCCCCGACAAAAACCACTTTTTTTAACGTGTCCATCAGTTCTTCCCAAACCTTGTAATTTCCCTCTTTTTTCTTATTCATCATCAAAATCGTGATTGCTTTTAAATTCCCTCAAATTCATCGTATCAGGTATCACCAACCTTCAAAAATTTAATTCCCGTTAATAATCGTATGCATACAACCCCAATTGCTTAAAAAAAAAAACCCCTTTATATATTAGTACTTTAATTCATTGATCAAATTAGACCTTGTTAATTGCACCAATTTGAAGCTCAATAATAATTCATTAAGAATTAAATACAGCTTCATGTTCATATATTATATTATAAATTTATATAGTAGTGATAGCTGTAATTGATCACCATTAGTTAGGGGGTGTTTGTTTTTGCTTATATAGCCGGCTTATGTTTCATAAGCTCACTTTTTGTGGCTTATTTTGAGACTTTGCGGCTTATATAAGCAGGTTATTATAACATAAGAAACTTATATAAGCCAGATTCAAAATAAGCCACAAAAAGTGAGCTTATGAAGTATAAGCTCAAGATTAAGTAAGCCATAAGCCGGCTATATAAGCCGAAACAAACAACCCCTTACGCTTGACTCCTGGTGTGTTTTGTCAGGATACAGAGATTTGGTAGCATTTGGTTAAGTTTATAACTAAAAAAAAAAATGGCGGGACTAGAGGAACTAAAAAAGAAACTTGTGCCGTTATTCGATGCGGAAAAAGGGTTTTCTTCGGGGTCAACAAATGATCCGTCTGATTCTTATATGGTAAAGTTGGTATTTTAATAAGGTAAATGTTTGAAGTAGAGTGTGGTGATTTATACTTACTGGTTTTGTGTTTTTGTGTTTTGTGAAGTTTGATGGTGGGACAGTTAATTTACTTAGTCGGTCGTATGGAGTGTACAATTTTAATGAACTTGGGTTGCAAAAGTGTACGTCTAGATCGGTTAAGGATGTGGATGATACTGAAAAGAATTTTCAGTGTGCGTCGCATGAGATGAGAGTGTTTGGAGCGATTGGGAGTGGTGCTAGTAGTGTTGTTCAAAGAGCTATACATATTCCGACGCATAGGATCATTGCGTTGAAGAAGATTAATATCTTTGAAAAGGTCTGTTTGTGTGTTTTTAAATGTTTAATAAGAGTTTAAGTATGTGTAATGCGGAATTTGATGTAATTGTGCTGTATCAGGAGAAAAGGCAGCAGCTTTTGACTGAGATAAGGACGTTGTGTGAGGCGCCTTGTTATCAAGGTCTTGTGGAATTTTATGGAGCGTTTTATACTCCTGATTCGGGGCAAATTAGTATCGCTTTAGAGTATATGGATGGGGGTTCGTTAGCTGATGTTATCAAACGACAAAGATGTATACCTGAAGCAGTTCTTTCTAAGATGGTTCAAAAGCTATTACAAGTAAATATTTGTATCTTTTGTTTCATGGGTTATTTCTTATAGTATTTACTAATCGATATTCTGCTCGATTAGGGACTAAGCTACTTGCATGGAGTTAGATATTTGGTCCACAGAGACATCAAACCTGCAAATTTGCTTGTGAATCTAAAGGGAGAACCTAAAATCACGGACTTTGGGATAAGTGCCGGTTTAGAAAATTCTATGGCAATGGTATGCGTCTAGTGATCCCAGTGTGTGTGCTTTTTTTTTTGTTGCTTTATTTTGTTATGAAGTATAATCTGCAAGCTAACCAATATTAATAAACGCGGTTGTAATATCCCTAGATCCTTTTTTCAGTGTGCTACATTTGTTGGAACTGTAACATACATGTCACCTGAACGAATCCGAAATGAAAGTTATTCATATCCTGCTGATATTTGGAGTCTTGGACTTGCTCTTTTCGAGTGTGGCACTGGCGAATTTCCCTATACAGCAACTGAAGGACCTGTAAACCTTATGTTGCAGGTAACATCTGAACGTATGCTACTTAAGTTAACTATAACTTGCACATTTTGGCTCAGACGTATTAATACTTATATAGCCAAATTACCATGTCCTATATCTGTGCACTTATGTGTATGCTAGTTATCCTAAGGATAAAGATGAGTGTAGAATGTTCAAGAGTTAAGCTTTATATGTAAGATATCAATTTATCACCCCTTTCAAACTGTCTTCCCTTCCCTAAGTCCTTTAATTCAAAATGCATAGTGTTGAGTACATGTGGCCTAACTATCTACTTATGAATGTTTCTTAGGTAAAAAAACCAATGGATCACATGTTATATACTTTAATTCCTGATAAGGCAAACAGGTCTAAACTTGCCCAACTCTTTTAAATGTATACAACCTCCAAAGTTGATTTAAAAAAAAAAAAAAAAAAAAAAAAAAAAAAAAAAAGTGTTAGGTTCATATCGTAATCATATAATTTTGTAGCTGTATATCTAACTTTTTATTATGAATAAGAATGTTGTGAACAAAAGTCAGTTGGGTCAACCAAACCAGCTTTGACCCATCACCCAAAACCCTCCGAACTCTCCCAGTTTTCACCTTTATGATGTTAAGTCTGTTGGTTTTCCTGTTAGTTTTCTCCTATATTTGTGCCAATAAGTTATCATCCTTTGCCACATCTTTAACAGATCCTGGATGACCCGTCTCCATCACCACCCAAAGACACTTTTTCTCCAGAGTTCTGCTCATTCATCGATGATTGTCTACAGAAAGATGCTGATGCAAGACCAACAGCAGAGCAGGTAAGTAGACAGAGGGTACAATATGTGGAATTTAAGCACTACATTTGGAAGTTGGAACCCTGGCTAATTGTCTTTCCTGGTTAAAAAGGGTTAATTCCTAGATAAACATAATTACTGACTTCAAGAATATATGAGTAAACTTCATGACAGGTCATTATTCTAGGAACTACAGTAATTTTTTTCAGTTGATCTACTTACGCAGCTTCTTTCACATCCGTTTATCACAAAGTATGAAAATGACGAAGTGGACTTGGCAGCATTTGTTCGTGGTATTTTCGATCCAACACAAAGAATGAAAGATTTGGCAGATGTAAGCTTTTTTCCATCTACAAACTCTGTTTACTAATAAAGTAACACACTAATGTTCTCTTAAGGCGTCTAGTTACATACTTATTGTAAAATTTGTTCATTTATAACATTTATGTTCTCTTTTGTTTTTGTTTTATCAGATGCTAGCAGTACATTATTATCTACTATTTGATGGATCTGATGAACTTTGGCAATATGCAAAAAGCTTCTATAATGAATGTTCGAGTTTCAGGTAGATGTGATTGTGGTTGCTCTTTTGATTTGGATATAAAATGCATAAATAATTTCAGATTTCTAGCACATGTCAATGGTACATGTAATTGTCAGGCCACCCGTATTATGAATATTCATTAAACAGGCCACCTATACAAATTTTGGCCAATGTTTATTTAACCCTGAGTTTTATAAAATGACCGAAATACCTCTTTGATTTTCAGCTTTTCTGGGAAAGAATCTATTGGGCCTGATGATATTTTCACAACTTTATCAAGCATCCGGAATACATTAGCTGGGGACTGGCCTTCTGACAAGCTCGTGCATGTAGTTGAGAAGCTACAGTGTAGAGCGCATGGTGAAGATGGAGTTGCAATTCGTGTGTCGGGATCATTCATTGTTGGAAACCAATTCCTTATATGCGGAGATGGTATACAAGCAGAGGATGTGCCAGATTTTAAAGATCTTAATATCGACATACCCAGCAAACGCATGGGAACATTTCAAGAACAGTTCATTATGGAAGCTGGAAATATCATTGGTCGATACTCAATAGCTAAGCAAGAGCTATACATCATCCAGTAGATCATTCCACAGTAAAGCATATATCCCACGTACACTGTTGGCTATAATTGTATACAGACTGAAAGCTCTAACAGTGGTGGAAAAAATGGGCAGGTTGGTAAAGGGTCAAACAGGTTCGGCCCAGGTAAAAAGTCAGTATTTATGGGTGGGTCAAAACAGCCACGTCTACCCGCTGATACTTCTTTGCCCGTTTTATGTATTTGTAACTTATCATTGTAATAATTATGACTTCAAATCTGTACTTTATTTTAGAGAAAAACGGCTTAGGACATTATAAGCTTTTGAATACACATTTGGCAAGTTTTTACCCAGCCAACCCATTCATCTGTAGCTAACTTTCTACATGCCACCCTTTATCATGGTGTAGTGGCCGTGAACTATCACATTATGATGGGATTCAAGCAAATAGTAGATCGTCACTTGTGAGTTATAGATTGTTCTTGGTTGTACCTCCCTATCTAGACTGTCGAATTGTAGGCTGTAATTTGTTGTGAAGATAGTATCACTTCATTTTGTTGTAACATTTAATCTATGTATTTAGGTTTGTGTGTTGCAGTTACAGGACAAGGTAACACACATTTGTATATTCTAAGTAAAATAGTTGCTTAAATGGTGTTGTGAAGCATGGTTTATAAAACAAAACACTACAAGTGTTGTAACTGTGCTAATCATGTATTCAAGCAAAGAAGCAAAAATGTGTCAGTTTGATGGCTTCAGCTATTGTTCCGAGTCTATTGCTCATTTTGTGTCATCAATGAAAGAAATAAGCTTCATTATGCAACAGTGGTGACAACTGCAACTCATATATCGAAGAGATAAACCAGATAAATATTTGAACATCGTCAAGTTTTGAGTTTTGACAACCAAATACATTGATTTATCAGACAAAGTAGATTATTATTTGTATTTTGTACTATAATTTCTAATAGATGGCGCATTGATGAACTAATGAGAGATGATTGCTACTTAAACCTTATCATTACAATTGGCTTCTATTTTTTGCTTATCGTGCATAGACGAGTAATCACATCAAATGTGAAATGGTACTCTCCTCGCGTATTATATCATGCCTGTTCATGTGAAAAGTGGTCTGTGTGGATTCTGTTTTTGGCAACAGGTTTCTTTATATCGTTTCATGTTAGTTGCGTGTGTTAGGGTTGTTATTTGGTCTAAATGTTTCTCCGTTTCCTTTCTAAATTTGTGTGTTTGGGTTACCTTCTCTTGATTTTGGTTTTTGACTTTTTGCTCCTCTGTTTTGTCAACACCCTTTAGGAAAAAAAAAATGAATTAGTTATCCAACAGGTACCTCATTGCATGTTATTATTTCTAGAAGGACTTCTTTCATGTTGGTTAAAGGGTTAAACAGGTTTAAATGGGCAGGTTGGGTAACAAAGTAACGGTTTAAAGTATGCAATCATCATCCTTTTTTTTTTTTTTTTTTTTTTTTTTTTTTTGGCATAGTTTTAACTTTTAATAATTGCAATTCATGTGTGGGTTAAAAACCTGTTAAAAAGGTAAAAATGGGCAAGTTGGGTAAGTGACTAGAATGTTATGGTCTATTTTTGCATACTTTGGTTGTGTAACATGTTAGAATGGGTATCACTTACCCGGTCAACCCACTTCTCTGTAACTATTGTATGACTTAAACCCATATATATAATGTTACGCAAGTGGCCACCTCAGCAAAAGTAAGCACCACGTATAACTTGGCAACTTTTGCCGGTAGAAAGTGTACATGTATTATATTAGCACGAATCTATAAGTTCAGGTATCATAACGGCCGTATCAGTAGCCGTGGCCATCCACACCGGTTCCTGAACCGGAACCGAAAAAATATCCGAATCCGAATCCGGTCAAATCCGGTTCCTGCAAGATTCGCCTATTCCACACTGGTTCGCGATTTTTACCGTTGGAACCGGTTCTACCGGATCCGGTTCTTGAAGTAGTTTTTTTAGGTATCAGACAAGTAGTTTTTTTAGTTCACGTATCATAATGGTACATTTTGAAAAGTGCGCGTCTATTGTATGGCTTAAACATTAGCTAAAAAAAAAAAAAAATACTGGCCCATATCCTAAACATAAAACCCCATGCAAGCATGCACGTATGAAACTACAACTTAAACCGGCCCAAAAAAATTATTCGGGCCACCACACCGAAGTTAGGGTGTTCCCTCGCATCCGCTTATAAGTGTAACAACAATCATTTGGAATTAGGGATCTAGGAAAAGAAAAGAAAATGGTGGCGTGCTTTGTTTGTGCTGAGGGTAAATGTTAACCTAATTGTATCTTTGTGGACGTGTTCCCGGCGGACAGCGAAGAGAGAGTAAGATAAATGCTGAAAAAGTTCTTTCAGGATGGCATGTGAATTACGTTAAGGAACTTTTGACGCAGGCAAAGGTTAGAGGAGGAGTTGATCTGATGAAGGCTTTAGTGCACAACTGGATTGGAAAATACCAAATTACAAGGTATTACAAAAGAAATAAGGCCCAAGAGGATGCTAAAAGAGCCGAAGAGAATGCTAAAAGAGCCGATGAGAATGCTAGAAGAGAGAAAAAGCGTATGCTGGAAAAGCGTGTTGCAGATGTTTTAAAGCAAAAGGAGGCTGCAGAAAAGAAACTCACCTCTCAAAAGAGAAAGATCGAGTATAATAATGATCTACTTGCTCGGCGGATCACCTATCTTCAAATTCAGCGTTTAGTATATGAGCAGTTGACGAACCCTGTTGCTGCCTCCGCTCCTGGTTCTGGCTCTTCTTCTGCTGATACTGCTGATCGAATTAAGCGTATTGTCTATGACGAGTTGGCGAAGCATGCTGCTGCCTCCACTCCTGCTTCTGGCTCTTCTTCTGTTCCTGCTCCTGCTCTTGCTGGTAATGATGGTGATCTCAACTAGTTTATGTGCTACATGCCATTTCAAATGAAATTGGCATGCCTATTTATTAGTTAATTAATAATATGACAAGTTTTTACATAACACTATGTTCACTTAGAAAAAAGTTTACTTGCATGTTTATAAATCTCTAACAGCTTTAGTATGAATAATATTATGTCAGACACACAAACTATGAAATATTAAATTTTAGGTTCTGCTTCTGCTTCAAGGTTTGCAAATTGACCCTTTTTTTTGGTTCAACACCTAAATAGGAATTCCTGACTTGTTAGTTTTGACAACTGAGACTTACTATTTGATACTCCTAGAAGCCTTGTGCCATTCCACATTAGCTTATTGAGATTTTTTTTTTTTAAATTATTTATTTATTTATTTTTTATTATTATTTTTTAAAATTGGTGGCAATAGAGTTTTTATGCAGATTATATTGGCTTCTATCTTTTGTATATCGTGCATAAATATATACTTCTATAATCAATTGTGAAATGTTCTGTTATGGCCTTATGGGTACCTATATCATGCCTGTTTGGGTGAAAAGTGGTCTGTTTGAGTGCTTATTTGGTCTCTATGTTTAGGAGGAAAACTCAAATAGTTATATAACAAGTCCCTCACTATCGTTATTCATTAAGCCATGCTTGATAGTAGTTATATGGTTAAATTTCATAATTACGCGGTAAACTGTGTTCACTTTTGGACAAATAAACTAAAGAATGCCGTAGCCCGTAAGGGAACATGCTGATAAATCATAAATGTACTCAGACGGCCCTGAATTACGGATCCTTTTGCAGGTGAAGGGACAGTGTTCCCGAAAATGCATACTTGCAAAATAAAGCACAAATCATGTTTCATATCTAACAACTACTATAAGTAATCTTACGGTTTTATTCGTATATGCTTCCGATTCTTATTTGTGATCATTGTGCCCTTATCAATTCACACTCCTGCCAAAGGTCGTCTCTCAACCCTCGGGTAGGGATATGAGTGTCTAAATCCTAACTCCACCATACCCCGCTCCGGCTGATTTGGGTGTTGTGGTTGCACAAAACATATCAGCACGTAAACAATCAAAATATTTGGTTTGGCCGTTTCTCTCTTTGTCTGTCAGGCTTTAGTCACCCATGCCCACCACTGATGCGTCCAGGTAGATTTTAGATTCAGTCTATGCTTTAAGGTGACTTGTTATCTACTTTTTGTTGAACACCACTGATTCTGTTTTTGGCAACAGGTTTCTTCATATTGTTTCATGTTAGTTGCAGGTGTTAGGGTTGTTATTTGGTGTAAATGTTTGTCCTTTTCCTTTCTAAATTTGTGCCTCTTTGGGCTACCTTCTCTTGATTTGGGTTTTTGTTCCTTAATTTGTTTTGTCAGCAAGTTATCCAGCAAGTACCTCATTGCATGTTATTTCTAGATGGACTTCTTTCATGTTGCTTAAAGGTTTAAAGTTTAAACAGGTTAAAATGGGCGGGTTTGGTAACACAGTAACGGGTTATGTTATCATGTTCTCTTTTTTTTGTTGCATAGTTTTAATATACAATTCATGTGTAATGGGTAAAAAACCTCTTAAAAAGGTTAAAACGGGCAAGTTGGGTAACTGAATAGAATGTTATGCTCTATTTTTGCATACTTTTGGTTGTGTAACAGGTTAAAATGGGCATCACTTTACCCCGTCAACCCACTTCACCGTAGAGGTCATGAACTCACTTTATGCAGGACTCGTGACACACATTAGTATATCCTTAGTAAAATAGTTGCTTAAATGGTGTTGTGAAGCATGGTTTGTAATATACACTTCTTGGATACAAACAGGAAATGGAGTTTGCTAGTTAAAAATCTATGTTCGATCAAGCTATTTCATGGATTTCGGATTGTATGTGACATTTTAATATTACAGTATACATAGTGATTAGTTGACCACTGCAAATAAAGTTTTGCTGTTTTAGCATTGTAATTGGTAATATTATAAAAATCTTAGGGATTGTGTTGAAGAATTTTAAAAGTGTGATCACTTGTTTTTTAAAAAACCTTTTTATTTATTTATTTATCACAAAAACGCTTTTTTAATCACTATAAAACATCTGAAAAAACAAACACAACACAAGTTTGCATTAAGTGAATAATTGATTAGCTTATAAGCTTTGTTACCATAGGTTTTGATTTTTTGTTTGACTAATATAAGCATTAAGCTCATCGTCTCAGGTACTTAAGCCAGGATAGAGGGTAGAGCCTTCTTTTTGAGAAGTTTGCATCGACTAGTTCAGGTTATTTTCTCAAAGCATGATTTAAACTTGAAATTGATATAAGACCGATTATAGATGGTCAATCTCCTAGAAGTAGATAAAAGAGACGGACTGATAAGGCCCTTAGAGCGGGCAAGACTCTAATAAATATAGAGACAAGACTTGAAACTAAGTTTCTTTTTCATTCATTTCATACTTTACTCAATGAAAGAGATTACATATAAAAAGGGAACATAATTTTAACTGCTAGTAGTACGTGGCCTACTAAATCCGAAATATAATGCATGGTATCCTAACTTAGTGAACAAAGATATAAAACGTGGGATTGATTGGAACTGCTAAACTTATGCATGCAAACTAACTTAATATAACGTGCAAGTAGAAGTCTTCAAGACTTGGTCTTGGTCTCTTGTACGTATCAGAAACCTCACAATCTTTTTACCACTATATGAAAATCATTTGTCCATCCGTACTCCCTTTGCTATGCAACAATAGAAGTTGGAATAGAGTAGACCACGTCAACTGGATGAAAAAAAATAGCATTTGTTTTTTCCCAAGGTAATCAAGTATTACCTGGAGAATATGATTCCTTTGGTTTCATTTCCACCAACAACACGTGTTAACTTTATGAAAACTGAGTCAAGAAAGATCTTTTAAATATTTTAATCTTTAGTAAATTGTCTTGTTTCCAATAGCAAAAGCAGAGTATATATCTCACGAATACAAAATAATCTTTAAAATGTGATACTTGACTTTTTTTCGTTATCTTATTAGTATTTTCTTATAATTTATTTTAACAATTCAGAGTCATGTAATAGTAGAAAACTTGTTACTATTAACACTAAAATGTGAGATGTAAGTGACCAAATCTAAATGATTTTTGATGAAGCGTTTTGAGTGAGAGCGGTTACACGTGATACAACCCCTAGTTGGTTGTTGCTGAATAAGTATTATATTTAAACCGCTAGTTGCTTGTCTTTGGTTGCTCTAAAATGCTCATAAATGCTTGGTGCCAAACATACCTTAATTCATAGCGTTTAACCCACCACTGCACATACTCAAATCAAATAAAGTTCATCTTTTACAAAAATTGACATGAACACTTCACAGTTTTTTGCAATAAGCTTAAATTAAACATAAGCGCTTTGGCTCTCAAATTACATATAACCTCTTTTATTTATTTCAAAAAATTTTATATTAATATGTATATGTCTTTTTACGTCATTTTACACTTTATAATTACAGCTACAACTACGTTATCAAACACTTTTATTTAACAGACAACTACTGCCAACTGCTACTGCTATTGCTACATTTCGCCAAACTTAACTTTAATCAGCCAAAATGTCAAAAATGAAAAACAATTTAGGTTAATAATTTGCAGTTTTAAAATGATAAAAATACATGAAGAAGTGAAAAAAAATGATTGGAAATGGGCCTAGAAGTCGACGTAATCACACGTAGTGGGCAGGAATACCGGGGAATCTAGTGGGCCCACGGTCTGCCACCTTCCTGACCCACTAATCATATCCTTCCAGTTAACCCACGTTCGGCTCCTTTACCCACTTTCCTTAAACAAAATAAGCGCGGGAAACATAGCCGTTGTAAAAAAATTGGCGCCAAAACAACCAAAATATAACCCAATGTTTTTTTATAAGTTTCTCTTCATATTTTTCTTTTGCCGCCACTCTTATTCCTTCCTCAATACTCTTTGCATAAACACTTGAATTTTTATTGATCATTTTTCGATATGGGGTTTTCGAAGAAGAATGATTGTATGATTAGTGGGATCACAATGTGTGCTCCCTTGTCGGTATCGACTAAAAATGCGAAAGGTGGAGATGAGGAAGAGAAAAATGGTTTAACGACTCCGAAAGCAAAGGAACTGAGGCTGTTAGAGTGCCCGATGGCGCCGAGGAAGCGTAAACAGGTTAAAAAAAGTGAGAAGAGTGGAAAAGTTGAGTTTTTTACTTCTCCTGAGATGGATTTGTTTTTTGAGAAGTTTGCAAATGGTGGGAAGGTTAATTCGAGTTTCTAGAGTTTTTACATATGTTTTATTTTCTGTTTTTTGGGAGCTAATTAGTTAATGTACAGATTGTGTATATGAACATTAATAAGATGAGTTTTTTTATTATGATATTATTGTCTTTGCTGATTATGGTTTTTCATGATTAATGGTGTTGGTCTTTTATTTTCTCAAATAATAATACATGCAGTGTGTATCAATTCAATCTTGAGTAGTTGAGTTACCTTTTTACATTAGTGTAACTTGTGAAGGGAAATACTACTATATTGTTTAGAAACATAAAATGTTGGCTGTCATTGATCATCTTAGGTTTTTTTTAGTAAAAGGTGTGTGTGCTAAACATACAATCGAGGAAGCAGTCTCCCCAGTCCCTACCTTTGGGTATATCTTCGGCGGGTATAGTTATGATTGTGTACATCATATCATAGCCCCCCAATACGCTCTCCGGCGGGATTGGTATTGTTGTTGTTGTATGTGTGCTACGCCAAAATAGTGAAAAGATCTGTGTCAGCTGAAACTTTAGAAGAGTGATTAAACCACAGGCAACATAGCAATTTGGATCGAAAACAAACCTAGGAAAATAACTGTCGCGAATTCAAAGTAACTCTCAACTTTTTTTTTTGTCCAGTAAAAATAATAATTCCAGGTTAACTGGTTAAGTACATATGTACTAAACATGATGGTAAGCTTAGAGTTTTTTTTTTTTTTTTTGAGTTCAAGTTAAATTATCACTCATTTCAGAATATGATTTATTCTGATCTAATTTACTATTCTAAGGAGAGTGCGAAGAAGATTTGTCACATGATTGTTGAAATCGTTCACTTACCGTCTTAATTATTACTTGGTTAAAATTAGAAAAACTATAAATGTTACACTTTTTGTAGACTAGTCATTAAATATGATATACAGTCTATAAAAATGTGCAATTATTCACAAATATACGAACAGATTTTGTTGCGAATCTCATTATTGAAGAAATACGTATATAAACTGTGTTTTACAAAATTGTAACAAGATGGTCCTATGGTCTAGTGGTTAGGACATTGGACTCTGAATCCAGTAACCCGAGTTCAAATCTCGGTAGGACCTCATTTTTTTTTTCTTTTTTCTTTCTTTCTTTCATACTTCTATTTGACCCTCGATTGATCACTACATCAAATAAATGTTATTAGCCGAAATATTATTCAAATAAATGGTTACATGTTGCTAGTTAACAACCTATGCTTGAAAGAAATAAGGAAAGATTTTTGGTTCCTTGACAGTTGGATAAATTTTTGTAACTAAACGAACAAACAAAAGGGTACTACTAACATTAGAATGACCTAAAACACTATCTCTTAGGCGTTTTAACTGACAGGATGTAATAGTGGAAGAAAGCATAAACTCCAGCGATCGGTTGGTTGTGATGTGTCTAGTGAACAACTCGATTCTGATTGCTAAGTCTGGAAAAGGACTCCTAGTTCAATTAATTTCCACGTAAAAGTTCATTTTCCAGCTAGATTACAGCTGCGATATAGTACTAACATTTACCGTCAGCCCATTTACTTATGAACAGGTTGATTTGGTTATATTTTAAAAGTCAGCTCAATGTCGATCCATAGTGCATACAACTATACAAGTATACAACCTCCCGTGTCTTCAATAATTTTTGTCATGAAAATTAGCACAGTTATATGTCAGAAAGCTGGACAAAAGACTTTTTTGTGGGTCAATCCAAGTATCTAATCATACTCGAGCCGGAATACATAATGAACCTGTTTGGAGATACTACCCCACCCCTCACAAACCGGTCCATTTTGCCACTTCTAACATTTAGGATATGTAACTTTCGCCGTGAAATCATGCATGCTTATTGGATTAATATAATAGCCTGTCTAGTGAACAAATGCAATAGCAAGTCATATTTTAGTGCACAGCAATCAGTTCTGACTTCGAGTGTGTTCATTGATAACATCCTCACATAGTCACATCTTTCGGCATTCATGTCCTAATACCACAAAATAGTTATGCTAAAATCATTAGGACATTATAACCCCGTATCTTCGTTCTTTAACTTCTTTTGACAATAATTATTTTGCTGTCAAATAGCAACTACATCATTCTTAGACACTTATTTGCTTCTGTTACTTTTTGTTTATACAATGTTGTACTGCAGGATACATGTGCATGTCGTATAAGCAATGTGACTTGGTTGAGGTGCATAATTCCTTGGCATTATCAAGCATAACCAATTGTCTTAAACTCAATATGACTGGCTGCGGCATGTGGAATTAACTGAAGTGCAATTACTGCAGACATCAGGAAATAAAAAATGACTGGTTGCAGCATGTGGAATAAAATGTTTTGCAATTACTGCAGACGTTAGGTAGTAAAAACGACTGGTTGCAGCATGTGGAATAAAATGTTTTGCCATTACTGCAGACATCAGGACGTAAAAATGACTGGTTTATGATGTACATAAAAGCATCATGATTGAGTTATAGCGCCTAAAAACTATATCGGATTTTAATAGTCACAGCCAAGTAATTATTGTTTCAGTTCGTTAAATTAATCCCATTATACCAACAGCCTTTGGGCTAGCAGTATCCATGGTGTATATTAGGTGCCCAATGAACAAAGTTGTTATGGGACGAAGTTACAAATGGGGCAAACATGAAGGGCATATGAATTTGCGGGTTAAAAATAAAAGAATCGTCCAAATATAATATTGAAGTTCAATGAACAATCCTCTGAACCTGGTTGTTCTGTTCATAAGATGACTATATCCATTGTCATATATGTTTGACAAATTATACTTTGCTTTATATAAATAAAAGGACATCAATTGTTTATGTTCTGTTATTAAAGACCATAGAAGAGCTAGGTGAGGACCATGTTCATCTGCTCACTTTTTGTAATTGATTCAAATTTCTTGGTTTCGGTTTGGTTCTAATTTAACAGCCTGGTGTCGTACTGTCGTTCCATCTTGTTACTATTCTTGATCATATGGACCATTGATTTGAGTTAAAACTCTCTTATGCACGGTTATTATCTAAACCAACTTGCTCAAGGTTAATCAACCAAACAACAGATGCTAATAAAGTACATTTGGCTTAAATAAAACAACCGAAAATAAGTGCAGCTGAGGCACATGGTTGCATGAGGGCATATGACAGCTTCTATGGTCATTTGATTCTACTTAACTAATTTACCGAAAACGACCTTCCATGTGACATAGTCCCTCCAAAGTTGAACTTTTCTACAATCGCAATTTGACACGTGGCACTCGGCTATGACCACATATAACCTTTATGTCTATTAAAATTCATATATAACAACGTATGACTACTTTAATGAGGCATGTATATTGTATTAACGTGTTGGTTAATAGGAGCAAAGGTAATTCAATTCAGTGTCACGTTAGCTTTTTCTCTATCTCTTTAATTATTTTCTCATTTTTATCACCCTTAACAAAAATATACACACCAAAGTGACCAAAATGTAGGCTTGTAAACTGTGAAGGGTAATGGTTTGGCGGATGGTGTATGATGGATTGAATAGAGAGGAATAAAAGATGGTCCTTCTTGGTCATTCCAATGCATCATCAAGGAGGTAAGGTTGGTCTTCACTCAAGGAGTGCGTTTCCATGTACCTGAAGCCATTTATGAGATGGAAATGTAGGGTGCATGGCATAGCCCTTGTAGTGGAAGGGAAATGGGTTCCTAGTGAAGCCTCTTATCTTTTCTACCTAGATCATTGTAGGTGGCTGGTTGAATGATCTTGGTGGGAAGATATAGGGGAAATGTAGCTAGATGGTGGGTGCTAAAAAGGTAATTTTCAGCTGCTTAGTTGGTAGCAATGTCTGAAGTGTATCTCTGTTAGGCAGAATTGCAGATCTTAGTAATGTTTGGATAGCAAAATTCTGTAATAGGTTGATGTTTCATTTGATGTATTCTGTCATTGGGATTGTCCAATGTGACAGTGAGATACTTATATTGTACATTTGGTTGATGTTAATATAAATTTACCTTTGCACAAAAAAAAAAAAAAAAAAAAAAAAAAAAAAAAAAAAAAACAGTTTCTCTCTTGCTCCTTTTCGTCCGACAAAAGCTTGTTGTCGGAAACCATATAAATATGCTTTGCCGCTGGAAAAGATGCAAGGGGCCGTGAGCCTTGCTCGTTGTGGACTTGGCACCTTTCCTTGCCGCTCAAAAGGCTCCTACACCCTCGACTCTTACACACATTGTCATTGGAATTATTATAAAACATCAACAACAATGATTTATTTTTGTAATCTTTAATGAACTATGTAGATAAGTAAAAAAGACAAATAGACTGATACATCGTTTCTCTCTAACAAAACTGTACAACCAACTAATTACTATTCGAAATAATTTAGGTGTCGACAACTTTAGCACCAACACATACCTAATACAATAAATGGTATTCATAATAATTCTATAGTACGTTATTATGATGCGTTTTTATCACTTATTTATGGGGCTTCATTAAATTGGAAATGTTTTGATAATTAAATAATTTTACCTAATATTTAAATTGTTCGAAGAGGGAAAAAGTTTATTGTACAACTTGGACCTTAAATTTAATTGCTTGTCCTTTTGGTCCTTAATGTTGAGAAAGTTGAAGTGTCCTCCAACCTTCCTAAATTATCTACTGAATTCAAATCTTTCCATTGGAATATTGGTGCTATGTTCCTCATTTTACCTCGGTACGAAACGTTGATATACACCTATAGTCAATTGAAGCTAAAAAAAGGTAAAAGTTTGGTACATTTTTGTAAGGGACATTTTTTTCATTTGTATAAGCTATAAGTTTTCAGCTTAAAGAATCAAGGAAAAATCTTTTGTAAGGGACATTTTTTCGTTTGTCGTGTAACTTATATTATATGCCAATTTTTGTTACATTCTTCCAATCATTATAACTTCTTATGCTTTCTTCTTAACTTCTAGTTGCTCTACATTCAACTCGACAAACATCGTGCCAAACTCTTGCAAGAATTGACATCAAAAGTTATTGGTATCATAAAACATGAAAAACAAGTAACTAAAAAATAAACCCCTCATCCGTCTTTACTTAAATCTAGGGCTGAGCATCAGTTTAAGACCGGACCGGACCCAAAAAAACCAGACTGGACTAGATCGGCAAAAACTAGACCGGACCGAGATCGAATTAGACCAAAACCACAGACCGAGGACCGGAGGTCCGGTCCGATCCTTTTGTCGAAGGCATTATTGGTCATTTTGTAGGTAAGACTAGGGTTGAGCACCGAAGGTTCAAAACTGAACCGGACCGACGAAACCGATCGAACTGACAAAAACCAAACCGGACCGATAGCCCGTCGGTTCGGTTTGGTTTCAGGTTTTACATGATTTTGATTTCGGGTCGTCGGGTCGGTCTGGTTCGGCCTAAAAACGACAAAAACATACCAAAATACACCTAGACCGACAAAACTGAACCGAACTGAAAACATTCGGTTCGGTTTCAGTTCACGTTTTTCACAATTTTTGATCCTCGGTTTTCTCGGGTCGGGTCGGTTTATGACCGATGCTCAACCGGACTGGACCGAAACCGAAATAAGAAAAAGTTGGAACCGAAACCAGACCGTTGGTCTTCGGTTTTCGGCAAGTACAGTCGGTTTTGAAGTCTGCGATGCTCAGCCCTGCTTAAATCCACTATCAAAAAATAAAATTACACAAACAAAAGGAAGTATTAGAGAACCAAAGGAGTCAAGATGTAAATACATAACCACCCACCATCTTCTCTGCATATTTTCTTTGTTTCTGCCTGCACTTCATTTGTACTACAACAACAACAACAACCCACAATTTACCCCACAATTCCAATTTAAACTCACAAATTGGGCCTTTATATTCTCCTCAATTCAATCAAAATCTTATCCAAATTTCAAAGATTCATAAACCAGTTATGAATCTTTAATCAGGTACTTACTTCACTTTCATGTTTTTTAACCAGCATTGTAAATATTTTTCCTTAAACCGTTAAGTTAGTTACTAGTTTGTTACACATTGCAACTTTATTTTTATAAATAAGTTAACATTCAAGAAACTGAAATTTTGTTGTAGGTAAATGGATTCAGTTACTGATGGAGTTGGTTCTTTACCAGCAATGCTTGCGAAAACCGGACAAAATAAACCCAAAAGATCATCTTCTTTGCCCCTTTTGAAAACAGACAAATCCACTGATTCTTCAGGTTCACGCCTTTCGTTTAAAACCACGTATGACGATATTCCGAAAGATAGTTCAGAACCCGACAAGGAAAAGGAGAGGGCGAAACTGAAATCTATTAGCGAAAATGCGAAATCTATTGATGAGCAAGTTGGTTTAGGTTTAGGTTTAGGCGTTGGTTCTAGTCGGATTAGGTTGAGCCCGCAATTTAGTTTGTATTCAAATACGCATTTTACTGAAGCCAAAGAGAGTTTTACTAGTACTGAAGTTAGTGAGTTTGCGAGTAGGGTTGGGAAGGGATGTGAAGATGGGAAAGTTAGTGATAAGACGAGTAGTTTATATAGGGTGAGTAGTGGGAGTGAGCTTAGTGATGACAGTAGCTCGGGGAGTTATAATAGTGCTATTTACAAGCCGCATAAGCAGAATGATGTAAGATGGGAGGCGATTCGAGTTGTGAGAACTAGGAATGAGACGAGTGTGTTGGAGATGAAGCATTTTAGGCAGATTAAGAGATTGGGTTGTGGTGATATTGGAAGTGTTTATCTTTCTGAGTTGATTGGTACGAGGAGTTACTTTGCTATGAAAGTGATGGATAAAGTTGCGTTAGCTAGTAGGAATAAGCTTTTGAGGGCGCAAACGGAAAGGGAAATTTTGCAGTCGTTGGATCATCCGTTTTTGCCTACTTTGTATGCACATTTTGATACTGAAAAATTGTCGTGTTTGGTTATGGAGTATTGCCCGGGTGGGGATTTACACGCAATTCGCCAAAAACAACCTGGGAAGTTTTTTCCAGAGCACGCAGCCAGGTCTGCAATCTACTGATCTTGATCTTCTGTTTGTTGATTACGGTTTTTATTCATGTATTAATGTAATGCTTAATAGTATTTAATGATTAATGGTGAATTTTATGTAGGTTTTATGTGGCGGAAGTACTCCTTGCTTTGGAGTATTTGCATATGCTTGGGATCATTTACCGAGACCTAAAACCAGAGAATGTGTTAGTGAGGGAAGACGGTCACATAATGCTGTCGGATTTTGATCTGTCTTTAAGATGTGTAGTGAACCCAAGACTGGTTAGATTTGCAACCCCTGTGGTGGAACCAAAAAGCTCTAGTTCATGTGTCTTGCCCGGTTGTATAGAGCCATCTTGCATGTTCCAACCCTCCTGTTTTGGGCCCCGGTTCATGAGCAAACAAAAGAAAGAGAAAAGATATAAAACAGAGATATACAACCAAGTGATCCCACTGCCTGAGCTGATTGCAGAGCCGACGAATGCACGGTCAATGTCGTTTGTTGGGACCCACGAGTATCTAGCACCAGAGATCATCAAAGGTGAAGGGCATGGGAGTGCTGTTGATTGGTGGACCTTTGGGATTTTTCTTTATGAGCTTTTGTATGGGAAAACACCTTTTAAAGGGCCGAGTAACCGGGCAACTTTGTTCAATGTGGTTGGGCATCCGTTGAAGTTTCCAGAAACGCCTTCTGTTAGTTTTGCAGCAAGGGATTTGATTAGGGGGTTGTTGGTAAAAGAACCACAGCAACGGCTAGCTTATAGGAGAGGGGCGACAGAGATTAAACAGCACCCGTTTTTTCAGAGTGTGAATTGGGCATTGATCAGGTGTGCAACTCCACCAGATGTACCGATGGCATCTCCAGAGAAAGTAGACGTGAAGCCTACTGATGACTACTTAGAGATTGATTTCTATTAGGGTTAGAAATATTGAAATTTTGTAAAGAATCTCATGGGAAAATGCATTTTTTGTGTTGATTTTAGTTAAGTCAGTCTATATAGTTGGTTCACTGGTTGAGAGATGGTGGTCCAAATGGACCGGTTTAATCTGATTTGTTGTTATTTTTATCAATCCATAAAGAAGATAAACAGTAAAGGTTAAAAAAGCAACAAAGAAAACACAGTGTAAAGGATAAACAGGTCAAGTGTCTGATCATCTAAATTAACAAGGTCACATGAAAAGGAAGCTATAAATTTGAATCCCTGACATGAGACAAAAACAAATGAAAGGGATGTGTTGTATACGTATTTAGGTATTCTATTATGTTTAAATATCTTCTATTTGGTAGAAGTTTGTTATACACTACCAGAAAACAGTATCAGTGTCGGACTAGAGCAAGAAACCAAAGCCATAGCTTAGCATAGGACCATGAACATTGAACAATGTGTTCAGGACACTGGAAATTAACAGCAGTGGAGTTAGAAAAAATATAAAAGGGACACAAATCAACACAATGAAGCAAATTATTCATCTTGGGGCACATGTTATAAGTATCTCTATAACTACAAAATTTGGAGGCGTCAACACATATAATGTTATGACTTTATACAAGAATTTTCTACTAACGGAACACAAAATTTACAAATTGATTACAAATTTATTCTTGGGGGCTCAGCAACAATATAATGTTATGACTTTATACAAGAATTTTCTATCAACTACAAAAATTACAAGAGCATGACAGCACTTGCTACCGCTTCATAACCCTGTCACTAATGATCAGCTCCTCAATACTTAAAAGAATGTTGGTGAGCCACTTTTCATAAACTATCTTTCAAAGTATCATCAACATGATAACCTACATCACCAATATAACTTTCTTCCCTCATCATCACTTCCAACGATCTAATCAACCCACGAATTGTCTCTGCCTGATGGTGGAATCTATCATTAGCAGTGAAACTATGAACCTCACTATTAACCTCAATTGCACTTTGACCATGTACCTTAGTCATGTTATTTCCGTTAATCATGGTTCTAACTTTTGCCACATTATCCCAATCTTTATTAACAGCACGCATATTTGATAACAGAATATAGTACCCAGCATGACTCGAATCAGACAAAAACAAATTAGTAGCTGCAATCTCTCCTAATTGTGTGTCGTGATGAATTCTACAAGCGCCAAGCAATGCCCCCCATATCTGAGGCTCCACTGGTACATTCATATCATTAATAATACCAAATGCTTTATCCAGTTCCCCCATACGCCCAAAAAGGTCAACCATTATTGCATAATGATTAGATTCAGGTGTTATTTGATACTCATTTAACATTATATTAAAGAGCTCCATACCTTCTACAAGCAAACCTGCGTGACTGCACGCAGATAAAATTGAAAGAAATGTGACATTGTTCGGTTTAATTTTTGAAATCTTGACCATGTAATCGAATAATTCCAGAGCTTTCCTACCCTGCCCATGAGTTCCATAACCCGCAATCATTGAACTCCAAATGACAACATCTTTATCTTTTATAAAGTTAAATACTTTCATGGCGTTATGCAAACTACCACATTTAGAGTAAGATTCTATGAGTGAAGCCCCGATAAAAATATTATCCTCAAAGCCAGATTTGATAACATAACTATGAACACACAAAGCCTGTTGAAGAACTCCTAACTCTGAACATGATGTGAGGATTTTCACCATAAGATTAGCATCAGGTTGGATTCCATTAGACAACATGTTAACAAATAGCTCGATTGACTTATACGCCATACCGTTTTGAGTACATCCACTTATCAAAGCATTCCAAGAAACCGAATCTTTTTTGGTAATTCTTTCAAATAGTTCAATAGCTTCATCAGGTGAAGAACAATTCATGTACATGTCGATTATAGCTGTAGATACAAAAATGTCTAGCTCGAACCCCTTTCTCACAGCAAGTAGATGAATTTTCTTGCCTTCTTCTAAGTTACATGTGGCTTCGCATGCTTGAAGAGCACTTATAACTGAGACTGAATTGGGTATTCTTTTACACGTCATCTCATTAAATAGACTAATAGCGTCATCAGCAGCCCCATTATGAGCATAACAAGAAACCATAGAAGCCCATGAAATGACATCTTTATCCTTCATTTCCTTAAACAACATAGCTGCAGCATCGACAGAACCAGTTTTCGCATAAAAATTTAGTAAAGCGTTACACACTGACAAACCATTTTCAAAGCCCATCTTAATCACAAATCCATGAGCACAACATCCAGTCATCACATTCAGTAACTGACTACACGCAGAAAGAACACTAACAAGTGTTACCGAATCAGGACTTACACTTCCCTCCATCAACATCCGCAAAAAGAACCCAAGCGCTAAATCTGACTCACCGTTCTGCTGGTACCCCGTAACAACATGAGTCCACATCACAACATCCGGCTCACGACATTCCTCAAAAACACTTAAAGCATCACCCATCCGTCCACATTTCGAATACATATCAATCAAAGCAGACCCAACAAACAAATCAGAATCCATCTCATTACACCTTTTCACAAACCCATGAATCATTTTCCCATAACAAACCCCCCGCAATCCAGAACACGCGTTTAAAGCAATGGACACACTAGCCTGGTCAGGTTTTTCTACGCGTAACATATCACAAAAGAGCTGAAGTGTTTCAGCATATAGTTTCTCTCTACAGTAGCATTTAAGTATAGAGTTCCATATATAGACATTTCGTTGAGGCATTTCATCGAACACTTTACGCGCGGATTTAAGTGTTACATATTTAGCATAATAACTGGTTAATCTTGAGGCAATGAAACTATCTTGAATAAAACCAGTTTTTATGGTGAATGAATGCAGTTTTATTACTGAGTTGCAATTGTTACATAGTTTAAAAAGATCAAGAACAAGTTCCCGCCTTATCATGCCAAAAAAAATAAATAAGTTTATTTCAAAATGTTTAAGTCTTAATTTTATTTTTCTAGGGTGCAAAAAAAAAAAATTCGCCTGCATTTTTTTTTTACCGGGTGCAATTAGAAAACTCGAACTTTTTAATGAAAAATAACGTTATGAAATTAGACATGGCAATTCCAACCCATTTAAACAAAAACAAGTCATGTTGGGTAAATTTCGCCACCTCATAGATTGGATTGGGTGGAGTGAAACTAGAGTGATGGGTTTAAATGGATCACCTCATGTCCTCATACTTTGTGTAAAATCAAGATGGGTCAAATGGGTCAATGATTTTCTTAGGTTTTGGCAATTTTTTTAAGTTTTCGATTGTTTTTTTTTTTTTGGGTAAATTGCAAATATGGTCTTTCACGTTTCACGAAATTGCAAAAATAGGACCGAGACAAAAAGTAGCGCAAAAAAGACACCAACGTTCCGAATTTTCGCAAAATCGCCACCGAGAGGCCTTTTCCGTTAGTTTTCCCGTTAAGTGCCACGTCCATGAGGGTAGTATCGTCATTTACTGTTCATACTTATTAAATTTGCCGCCATAATCACCTCTGTGCTTGGTATCAATGTGATTAGACCTCAATGACTAAATTTGCAAAGTAAAATCAAACTTCTACCCCCATAAACCCCCCTACAACCCACATCTTCTCTACCACGACTCGAGTTGACCGGTGTAAAAAAACGATTACGCAAAAAATGCAATCACCGCAAATGTTAGAAAACACAGCCATCATAACCACCACCATAACCATAACCACAACCACCACCACCAACACTCACCAGGAGACTTCAACGTTGGTGACAACAACTGTGACACAACGCCCACAGCAAAGGCCATGTCCCCGTTGTTTCTCAGAAGACACTAAGTTTTGCTACTATAACAACTACACCACATCGCAGCCGCGTCACTTTTGCCGTAGATGCCGCAGACACTGGACCTATGGCGGCGTGCTCCGGGACATCCCTGTTGGAGGTGGTAGCCGGAAAAACACAAAAAGGAAAAACCCCATGAACCCCACCATCACTTCGGCTTATGTTACCACGTTTGATCAGCCGGAGTACCAGGACTACCAAATTGTGATGCCGCCTCCCCAGAGCCTGCTGCCGCCTACCCAGGGCCTGCCGCCGCCTCTACATGTGGATGATGCCGGTGATGTGAGTGTTCCGGATGAAGAGAATGGGTTTGTGTCGTCGTTGTTGGAGGATGTTTGTTTTGAGGAAGGTGTCTGGCCATTTTGTGGCAATTAGTGTAGTTTGTTTGTCGATGTGTTAGTTTTAGTGGTTTATGTACCCTATCCTTTTGGTCCCGCTCTTTTGATGAATGGTAAATGCTATGGTTGTAAATGTAACTTACCTTGATCTTTTGCTTTGGATACTCGTTATATTTGACTTTTGCACATAGGACCCAGAATTGCCCAAAATGGATCAAATTGATTGACAACCATTGAAACTAGTTAAGAACTTAAGATTACATAATCTTCCACTAAAAGACCATAGCAGAAGCATAACAATTTATTGATCTTTTGGCTATTTACATAGGACCCATAATTGCCCATTTTGACAATCATGGTTCACTTTTGCACATGATTGTACATGCACCAAAATACCCAGAATTGCCCAAAATTGATCTAAAAAGAAGGCACAAAAATAATGCGCAGGCACAAAAATACCCAAAATTACCCAAATTGACAATCAATTTTGACTTTTTCAAATAACATTATGGTTGACTTTTGCAAAAATACCCAATGGTTGACAAGCAAAACATAATAAATCAACACAACAAAACATAGATGACAGAAACATAAAAAAATCATAATATATCATTAAAGTTAAAAAGGATGGAAACATAAAAGGAACAATCAAAACAAAGATGACCATGAAAGAAACTCTAAAGTCCCTTCACAAATGCGTGCTTGTTGAAGAGCTTGAGCTTCGCTTCTGCCATCTTCTTCTTCAAATCCAAAAGCTCCATAACATCGAACTTTTGAAGCTTCTTCAAGAACTCCAAGCATTTGAACATCTGCACCGAGGGACGCACCAGTTCCATTTCAGAGATCATCTTGTTCCTTTGAACGACAATATCAAGCAACTCTTGATATGCCACAAACAGCTCTTTGGCATACTTGATATCACGCTCTGTCTCCCTAGCAAAAAACACCGTCATCTGGTATGGTAACTCGGTTGAATTAGCAGCAGCAGCGAGTTCCTCAAGAAGGATAAATTGAGACATTCTTTTGCTAAATTTGATTCAAAATAGTTTTACTGTGTTTGTTTACTGGATGGATGAGGAAGTTACTTGGGGTATAGGCTTTAAATAGGTGTGGTAAGTACATGTGAAACTGTGTTTTAGGCGTGTTTGGGTAATAAATGAAAAACGTTTGGGTTACCAAGTTTTTGGCATCCCAAAATTGCCAAGTTTTTTTGCTTCCATTAGATTTGATAACATGTTATTCAACCATTGAACCTAGTTAAGATTACATAACTGATACATAAACATTAATAAAGTAAACATTGTTATAAATGATCTACTAAAAGACCATAGCAGAATCACAACAATTTTTTGACCTAAACATAAAAGCATAACCATTATTTAGAATCATCCTTGGGATTCTTGTCAGCATCATCCTTGGGTTTCTTGTCAGCAGCAACCTTGGGTTTTTTGTCAGCCATCAGTCTTCGCCTCTTGATTGATCTTCCTTGGTCTTCAAACTTGTCCTCTGCGATCACTCCATCTTGCCCAACTCCATTTTTTTCAAGCACTTGAACTGGCTCATCTCCTTGTTTAGCAACCTCTTTGTCCTTAATCACATCTCCTTCAACAACTGGCATACATCCCTCATTTCCAACTACTAGAGCACACTGATCATCTGGTATCACAGCCACATCACGAACTCTTTGTTCACCATCATCACCATCAACACCATCAACATCCAAATTTGCAAACCTTTCTTGACCAACGACCACAAGTGGAACCAAACTAAAACTAATTGGTTCAGCAAAAATAACATACACCTCTATTCCTTCTCCAGCTGCAACTACGTCATCAAGTTCATCCAATGCTTGATCTATTTCAGCAAACATGTCACTAATCTCTTGAGGCTCTTCAGGCTCTTCAATCGCATGCATCTCTTCAGGTTCAGGAACATCAACTAAATGGTATGGATCATCATGCCATTCTTGAGCAACCTCTTCATCACTTGTGTCATCATAATACGCATCATCAAAATCGAGATCATAAAAATCGAGCAAACCTGTAGACTCCTCACTTGAATCCTCCACAGTAAAGTCTTGGTCAATCTCTTCCAATAACCTTCTGAATTGAAACTCATCACTCATCCTTTTTGTATGATCTGCAATCATTTTTTCGGCACAAAATGTTGGTGGGAAGTCACTGTCAGAATCAGTATCAAAAACAGGTCCAGCCTTCTCAGGTTGTCTTGTCTTATACCACTCTTTATGCCACTCTAACAATAGTAATTTCCCACTGTTTCCAGTCTCACCATCAACGCCCTTTCCAGCAGCCTCATTCATATCATCATCCACTATTTCTTCTATCACCACACCCTTGCCCTTAGTCATCATTCGATCCATCATCTCACACTCAACAATTGAAACACCGGTTTCAATATACAACTCCAATTGTGTAAATATAGGAACATACTCCACAAGTGTCTTCACATCTTCGTCAAACTTTAGTGGTAGCAAACCATCATCCAGTGACTCCCCAGGTATCCTAAAGTGAGTAAACATAAGGGTACTATCCGAGTAACCTAAATCCTCTAACATTTCGCCTAATAATTCCATGGAGAAAACGTCAGAGTGAATTCCATCAAACCAATCTGTATCTCCAAAGAGATACCTTCTTCCTGGTTTTGAGGTAAATTCACCATTGTGATGGATTTGCAAAGAAAACACCTTTTCATTCAAATCTGTAGAACACATAAAACATCAATTACTTCCGACAACAATAACAAGTTTAAATGGAAAACATTAAAATGGAACAGAGTATTCTTACTATAAAGGATTCCTAAATCAGGTATCGGGGTACTGCGTGCACGATTTTGCCAAAGCTTAACCATTCTCAAGATCTTTACTTGTGAAATTAATGTTCTCCTTGGAAGAAATTGAGACCCGCATATAAAGTATTGCTCTAAAGGACTACATTTGTAAAACAAAACACTGGCAACTGAAGTTATTGGCGGGAAAAGGGATAAATGACGATACTACTGATGAGTGTGTAAATACTCATCATTTTTACCTATTCTGAGCTGCCAAAACATCTAAAAACACTCAAAATTGCATCAAAATAATGAAAATATCTCAGGAATGTGTTTTATATGTTTCAGATGCAAAATAATAAACAAACAGATGAAAATGAACAAAGTTTGCATAATTGGCAGTTTCAGTCCCTCATCTTTCAAAAGTTGTCAAATCTAGTCCCTGGTTATTCTAAAAACTTGAAAAAGTCACCAAAGGTCCTTTTAAAATCACAAAATGACATATTTAGTCCTTTGGTACAAAGTTTCACAAAATTGCAAGTTTAGTCCCTGAACTTTGAAAATTAACAAAATTGGTCCCTGGGATATTAAAACTTTGAGAAAAACAAATTTTGTCCTTGCACTTCTCATTTATGGTAGGAATGGTCCTTGGTTGCAAAAGATTGGTGAAATTACAAATCAGGTCCCTGAAGTTTGGAAATGTAGGAACCCAGCACTCCTTGATCGTTGCGGGCTCTAGACTCTATACGTCTAATATTATCTATATCTAGGAAAACATAATAACGAAAGCAGAATATTCAAACAATGAATTAACGTTATCATGAACAAGGTTTTTCATTATCATTAACTTTAACACTAACACTAATATAATTAACATGTTCTACTTTGATCAAGATAGAACATGTTATCTAATCTAAAACACTAATAATCCCTAGGCGTTTATCTCCTACGCCTAGGTTACACACACACACCTTTTTAGTCGACTACATTATGGAAAACTTGAATTAATCTAATGACCCATGTTCTCTTTATATACTAGAGGATTAGGGTTTACAAGGACTAATAAATAAAACTTCTTTTGCAAGCAAGTCCTTCTCATCTTTTGTAGAATTCCTTCTTGTCACTCCAAGCCCTTCATGTTTCATTCTTCTTGTTTTGTATCATCAAATCAATAAATATAATTCCCAACAATCTTCCCCTATTTGATGATGACAAAACAAACACGTTCTTGTACGAACTACCCTATATGAAGTAAAGAAGTTGAGATAATTAAATCTCGTCATGAATGAAACAATCTTGTCTTCCCCTTAAGCCATGCCATGCAACTCCAAATCTCTTCTAACATCTCTTCATATGATAAGAACACAAACCCGAATAATTCCACTTCATCTTCAAATAAGTGATAAACAATCTTCTTTGTAATCAATTCTTCCAATATGAACAAATACGAGCCTGTTAAAATCCTTTAAAAACATAAACTTCTTCCTGTGTGTGTGAACGAACTAACCTTTCTGTGTGTGTAATCCAAAACCAATCAAACTCAGCTAGACTTCCCCTTACTGCTCGTAAACCATGCATAGATATTGAACCATAAAGCTCTTGCATGTTTCCATAAATCACAGTAGTATATTGAAAGAACAGTACCTTGAAAAACTAACAGTAGCAAAGCACTACCTTCGTAATATACGGGCAGTACTTTCATAATACGAAGCAGCAGTTCTTTCAATAACAGAGCAGCAGTACCTTGTGTACAGCAGTACGTTGAAGCGATGAACAGTACTTTGAAAACATACTAGCAGTACTTTGAAACAAACGACAGTACCTTGGAGAATACGAGCAGCACCTTGAGAGCAGTACGTTGATCGAGCAGCAGTACATTAGTCTTGGAGCAGTACTTTGAAAAATAGACGTAGCAGCAGAGTTAAAGCATCAAACAATTAACAGCTCCAATCCTCACCAACATACTTTTATATCACATGTGAATCAATCTCTATCTTTGACCAATAATTGCAATATCCACTGATAATGAATTAGATATATAGCACCAGACGACAAAACATCAATGAATTCGTATGAGGTTTCGATGAATCAGCCAATCATACTTGAGTACACCACATGCGATTGTAACAGAATAATTCTTCTGACCCCTAATTAATTGGTACGAGATAATTACTTCACACCGACCCACTAACTGATCCACAATCGATGAATAATCAAACTCTTCAAAAGATAAAACACGACAAATCACTGTCCCATAATAAATTTAGTACGAGGTTTCCTTGACTTTATTATGCAGAAAACGGTATTAATAGCCACCGACACATTAATTAAACAAATCATCATTAAATAATTCGTACGAGGCTTCATCTTTGTCGAATGTGAATATATGTAGAAAACGACAAATCTGTTGAGAATAATCAATAAATTGATAAAGAATTATGATATTGATAACAGATATGCGAATTCACCCAATCAACAATCAAGACCACCGTATCTAGGATACACCGCACCACACCAAATCCCATCTTGATTAATTGTACGAGGTTAATATGACTGAATTGAAAGTATCATGCGACAACTGAAAAAAAATACAATCGATACGCATAAATATTCGTTTATACCTTTACCGAAACAACTTCATCAACAACAGTGGCGAAGCTTGGATTTTTCGAGTGGGGGGTCGGGATCTAAAATTTTTTTTTCCTAACACTATAGGGGGTCGAAACCGAATTAAATTGGGGGGGCGAAACCGAAAATACCGAAATTTTTCTACACGAAAACTATATACCCCTACAACGCAAAAAAAATTTCGGGGGGTCGGCCGCCCCCCCCCCCCCCCCCCCCCCCCCCCCGCCCCTATGAAGCTGCGCCACTGATCAACAATAAAACCTTTTGTCACCAGCATCAAAAATCGATCCTTCTCTTTTTCTTCAATAAATCCGACACCAATAACACCTTGTAATCCCAGATATCACGAGCCCCAGGCTCTGATTCCACATGTAGGATCCCAGCACTTCTTGATCGTTGTGGGCTCTAGACTCTATACGTCTAATATTATCTATATCTAGGAAAACATAATAACGAAAGCGGAATATTCAAACAATGAATTAACGTTATCATGAACAAGGTTTTTCATTATCATTAACTTTAACACTAACACTAATATAATTAACATGTTCTACTTTGATCAAGATAGAACATGTTATCTAATCTAAAACACTAATAATCCCTAGGCGTTTATCTCCTACGCCTAGGTTACACACACACACACCTTTTTAGTCGACTACATTATGGAAGACTTGAATTAATCTAATGACCCATGTTCTCTTTATATACTAGAGGATTAGGGTTTACAAGGACTAATAAATAAAACTTCTTTTGCAAGCAAGTCCTTCCCATCTTTTGTAGAATTCCTTCTTGTCACTTCAAGCCCTTCATGTTTCATTTTTCTTGTTTTGTATCATCAAATCAATAAATATAATTCCCAACAGGAAATTTGGCAGAAAAGGTCCCTAGGGTATTTAAAATGGAAAAAACTACATCTTTGGTCCTTTGGTTTATCACAATTGGTAATATTGGACCTTATGATAACTTTGGAAAAATGCCAGATCTAAACCCTCAAAAATCCAGAATTGGCAAAATTGGTCCTTGTGCAAAGTTACTACCAAACCGGACCCTTAATATTTACCCCAACCAAAACCAAAACCAAATCCAAATCCAATCCACTAAAAAAATACACCAAGCCCACCTTCCTTTTGAGCCCATCACTCCCACAGGCCCAAACACCCCTTTGTAATATCACCAGGGTCAAAGTTTGACCCTGAGGTCAAACCTAGGTAAAAAACAACACCACCACCCCTTTCCCCCTCAACTTGCAGCCATCATATCACCATCCCCCACCATCACTGTCCCATCTCCACCGCCCACACCACTCATACCATCTCAATTGTACCTAACAGGCCAAAGTGCATTTAATGCACCCCTCTCTAACACACGTAACAGAAGCAATTGGATTCCACCAATTTTGGCGCCAAAATCAGTTAAACGGCCAAGATTGAATTTTAGACATCCAAGGGTCAAGATTGCAAGTGGGAAATGCTCAGAGGTCATCACAAACCCTAGAAGACGCCTATTTAAGGGAAGATATTGCAAGGAGAAAGTGTAGTAGTCACTTAGCTTAATTTCTATGTCGTATTAATGTAATTTCAAATTTTAGTTGTTAATTTTAGTCCAAGAAGCTTGTAATCTGTTTTAGCATTGTAATATTGACTTTTCTTAATCAAAATTCCAAGTTTCAGTTAACAATTGAGTTTTAGTATTTAAATTTGTAATTTCTTTTTTTAGCTTTAACTATGATCTAAACTAATGTTTACTGTTTCATAAGCTCATTTAGATAGTTAAAACCAGTAGCTAAACATAAAAACTAAAAAAATAAAAAGAAAAAGAAAAATCAGAACATCACAACCAAATCACAGGGTACCTTTGCAATTAAAGTGGAAAGCTAATGGAAGTTGCCTGTAATGGAGGGGCAAGAAGGACTTATACCTAGCTTGTTTACAAGCTAGGAGCTTGTAGCTGCCCATTTGGGAGCCCTTGTTTAGCTAGGGTCTCAAGTGAGTTCAAGTTTCCATTTTTCTTTGGTTTTCAGTTCTGTACTGTAGTATAGCTTATTATCTGCTTATCTTTGTTCATTTAAGCTTATTTAGTGTTTATTAGTAACAATATTGCATAAAATCAGTATCTTGTTTGTTGGAAATCAGAGTTGCTTTAAATTCTTAAATTGGCAGTTAAATTAGTATATCTAGTAATCTTGTTCAATAGTTGTTATTTCCTGTGGTTAAGTGTCCATTTAGGCTTAATTTATCATAATAAGTTGTCTTGGATCAGTTGCATAAGCCATAACACCCATTTGCTTCATAATCACAAAACAGTCAACTTATAAGGTGTGTTTGGATCAGTGAAATCCTAGGTGTTATAGTGTAAGGTTGTTGTTGTTTTCTGTTTACACAAGACACTCAGGTCCATATTAGCTCAAAACAATCATAAATACTAGGCCTTATTCAGAAAAAGTCAAAATCATATAGTATTAGGTTTAAATAACCCTCTGTGTTGGATTAAGTGTGGCTTATGCCCCAAATCCATTCACTTATGAGTGGTATAGCTTAAATTAGTCTTAACTTAGCTTAAATAATCAGTATTAATCAGAAAATCATGATTAAAGTTCATCTAAGTCAACCTTTTGTAAAGTCTCAAAAAGTCAAAAAGTACCTTTGTTTCAGAAAACCAAAATTTGGAAGATTATTTGTGATTTTTGTGTTTAGTTTGAGACTAAGATCTTTTCAAAAGTTAAAGATTGTCACCTAGTGTTCAAGTTCTCATAAACAACTTATTTTTAAGAATTTTGTATAAGCTTGTGCAATAGCTTAAACTGACCTGCAGGGCAAGTACATGCCCTGCACCAGGGTAATTGATCCAACTTCATTAGCTATTTGTGACTCAACCAGTGGGACCCACCCATAGCTTATTGGCTTTTTGGAAAGCCTAGTAACCCCTTTTGATAGATCAGAGCTTATTTTGAGGTCTTGAGCTTATTTGATAGGGCTGCTACCCCCATTTAGTTTGACCAATTCCCTGAGTGAACACTGATCACTCAGTGTGTGACCCCAATTTCCAAGGCTTACCCAGAGCTCATTAATAAGCCATAAGCCCTGCTTATTGGCTTATTTTGTGGCTACCCAGTCCCTTTTCAAGTTTCAACTTTCATTTTGGACTCACCTTGACTTTTGTGGACCCCACAGAGGTCCAAAAACCTTAGGTTTGGCCTGATTAGGCCTTGTGCTTTCATAAGTGCTTATTTGTGGTATACAGCTTATTCTGAGTGCTTCTTTGTTCCATTTGGCTTATTTCTAGTGTGTCATCATCTGTGTATGCTTGTTTGTCATCTCCTAGCTTTTTCAACATTGCATAAGTCCTAATAAGCTTAATAAGCTAACTGTTAAGGAAAAGGGGGTGCACATAGCTTATTTTTAAGCTATTGTAAAAGTCATTTAACAAAAGTTTCTCATTTTTAGCTTATTAACATCTGTCAAAAAGAAAAACCACAAAAAAAACCAAACTTAAAATTAGTGATAGCTTCTATTTAATAGATTCTATCTTTTTCATTTTTTCTTTTTAGCATTTTAATAAGCAATTCACCATTTTCATAATTTTCTTAATTTCTTGTCACCTTTAAGTATTTTCAGTAATTATCTTAGATTTTTCTCTTTTAGTTTGATAATTATTAGAATTAAAAATAGTTTAATTAATTAATTAGGTAATATTAGTAATTAAATAGTTTTCTTAAATTTTAATTAACAACAGTAGGTTTTTATATTTTTTCTAGGTTTTAGAAATCATTTAAGACTTTTAGAAAATAGTTTCTTAAATTATACTGTTAATTTTCTAATTTTATTATTTAAATTAGTTAACTTAGATTTAAATTAATAATTAAGTAAATAATTAGTAAAATAGTCTAAATATAGTTTTTAGAAACTTTTTATAATTTTTTAGGATTCCTGTGATAGTTAATTAGTTTTATAAATTTTTATATAATTTTCTAAGTCATTTTAGTATTTTTAGTAATTTAAAATAATTTAATTAGTATAATTAATATAATTAGTAATTAATTAATAGAAAACCCATAAAAAGACAAAAACATTTCTTTTTAATTTTTATACTTTCTTCAAGTTCTTTTAGAGGTTTAGAAAATATTTTTGCAAGTTTTTAGTTTAATTTGTAATCTTTATCATTTTTAGTTTAATTTAAATTAGATTTTAAATAGTTTTAATTAATTAAATAGTATTTAAATATTAAAATAATCAAGTAAATCATTTTCTTTTTCATTTTAAATTTTCTTTTTATTTTAAGTTTGAAAAGTTTCATTTGCACCCCCTGTAGTTTCTAAATTATTAAATCCCACTTTTCTCTGTCTGTAATCTGATTCTCAAGTGGTGTATTTGTAATTATATCTGTATATCTGTTGTTGTTAATATAATTGTCCAAATACCAAATATCAGTAGCATAATCATTTCCCAATCATCTTGGCCACTTTCCTCAGTGCCACTCATTCCTGAAATGTTTTCCAAAGCACCATTGCAATCTCGCTGGGACATAACGACCCGGGGAAACACTACACTATCCACGGAGAATTGGAACTGAGCTGTTTTTGACTTATTGACCTTGGTCAATAATATCTGACCGTTCGGAACCAATCACTACCCTCATGGACGTGGCACTTAACAGGAAAACTAACGGAAAAGGCCTCTCGGTGGCGATTTTGCGAAAATTTGGAACGTTAGTGTCTTTTCTGCGGTACTTTTTGTCTCGGTCCCATTTTTGCAATTTCTTGGAACGTGAAGGACCATTTTTGCAATTTACCCTTTTTTTTAAGTTTTCGTAGGTTTTTTACTTTTTTGTCTGTTTTTTTACGTTGTTGTCTGATTTTTTACGTTTTAGTCCGTTTTCTTACGCTTTTGTCCGTTTCTTACATTTTCGTCCGTTTTTTTATGTTTTCGTCTCCTTTTTACGTTTTCGACTGTTTTTTTTATGTTTTCATATGTTTTTTTTTACGTTTTTGTATGTTTTTTTTTCGTTTTCAGCCATTTTTACGTTTTCGACCATTTTTTTTACTATTTGTCTTTTTTATTTTATTTATTTTACGTTTTCGTCTATTTTTTTACGTTTTAGTCCGTTTTCGTCTATTTTTTTTATGTTTTATTCCGTGTCCTTGCGTTTTCGTCTTTTTTTTTTTTTTTTTTCGTTTTTGTCCATTTTTTTTAAGTTTTCATCTTTTTTTTTTTTTTTTTTTTTTTTTTTTTTTTTTTTTTTATGTTTTCATCCATTTTTTTTACGAAACATGATTTCAAGAAAATCCTGTGTTATCGCGAGACACCTTTTAGTTTCATCACTGAACATCAAATGATATACAACTTGATGTCACGTTACTATTTCATGTGTTACAATTGTTCATTTTAAAATTTTACACAATTAAAATAGGGTAAATTGTAAAAATGGTCCTTAACGTTTCACAAATTTGCAAAAACGGGACCGAGACAAAAAGTAGCGCAAAAAAGCCACCCACGTTCCACATTTTCGCAAAATCGCCACTGAGAGCCCTTTTCCGTTAATTTTCCCGTAAGTGCCACGTATTTTAGGGTAGTATCGTCATTTCACTGTTCATACTTATCTCCCGCCAACTTTCGGCTCTGTGCTTGGTATCAATATGATTAGACCTCAGTGGCTAATTTGCAAAGTTATTTTCAGCTTTCATATTTAATTGTCAACGCCTTCACACACACACAAACAAGCAGAAAAACACACACACACACCCGTAATCAAACAATTATCATTTTCATTTCCAGAAAAATGTCTCGCTGTCTTGATATGATGGTTGCTTGCAACTCGTTTGTCATATCGGAAATGATGCTAACCTATTACCGGCGAGAGGTTGAGGGAGGACATTCATCATGCACAAGAGTTGATGTGTAGGTGCCAAAGGCTGTCTAATAGGTTGGGTGTTAGGGGGGACCTGATTGCGGAGCTCCAACTCTTAAGGGCTCGAGAACTGCAAGGGCCAATGTGAACAAGCTTAGGAGGATTCAGTCAGCTGATATGAGAACGATGAGGGGTTGATGAGGATGCTGATGCAAACAAACGACAACATTGTTTCCAAGATTGAGTTTGCTGTGAGGCAATCTTACATGTGAAGGGGTTGGGTGCTGGGTGCTGGTGCTGTGATGGGTTTGTTTTGTTGTGTATGATGAATGTAGGTAGTAGGTGGTAGGTGGTCGGGCATGTTTGGTTTCTTTTGTTCATTTTGGTGTCCTTGTCGTAAGGTTGTAGGTGTAGATAGGGGTTGTGGTTTCCCCTATGTTATGGTTGTAAATGAATGGGTATGAATGGAAGGGGTCGTTTGATCCCAGTT
>CM060708.1:245071287-245161567 GCA_030686995.1 Artemisia argyi | reverse complement strand
ATAGGACTCCCCTCTGTCTTCTTCTTGCCACTCCCAACCGGCCTTCCCCTCTTCCTTTTTTTCTCTGCAACTACCTCATTGGAGCAACCGCTAGCACCCACATTTGGTTTGTTGAAGGTTCTATTCCACATCCATTGAAGAATTTCTTCAATCATCTCCTTCCCTCTGTTTGCATACGAACCATACTTGGCAATAACTTTTTCACCAAATTCATCCAAAACAACCTCAAAGACTTCATCATTTAATAAAACCTTGCCCCACGACATTTCGGATGATTCCTCCCCCCCCCCCCCCCCACATCAACAAGCACTTTCCCTTTTCATTCTTATCATTATTCGCCATAGCTGGGTTTAGTTGTTGCGATTTGATTTTTTTTGTATGTTAGGGTTTGACGGTTGATTATCTACACAATCGTTGGTTGGTTTTGGGGATTTATTGCACCTTGAAAAAGCACACAGCTTTAAATGTACATAGTTTACGTTGTTTGCAAAAATAGTCCCCCGAAAGTTGGCGGGATATAAAAAAGACAGTGAAATGACGATACTACCCTCAAATACGTGGCACTTAACGGGAAAATTAACGGAAAAGGGCTCTCAGTGGCGATTTTGCGAAAATGTGGAACGTTGGTGTCTTTTTTGCGCTACTTTTTGTCTCGGTCCCGTTTTTGCAAATTCGTGGAACGTTAAGGACCATTTTTGCAATTTACCCATTAAAATAATTTATAAAATAAAAGTATTGACCAAGGATAAAATGAGAAGAAAATTTAAAATGAGAAAGATGAGAAATAATTATAACTATACATTTGAGATGCATCGACTTGAATTAGATGCATCCCCGGTCTTTTAGATGCACTATAATATATTTTCTAGCAAAAAAATAGATGCATATACATATATTAGATTAGATGCATTTCATCAAGTTAGACGAATTCTATACATTTTTCATCCTCTGCGGGTCAAATTTGTTGTTAGTACTATTTTGCACCGTTTTCACATCAAAATCACTTTCGAAACTAATTGGGATGCATATAAATGAATAGAGATGCATCTAAATCAAGTCGATGCATCTCAAATGTGTAGTTATAATTATTTCTCATCCTTCTCATTTTAAGTTTTCTTCTCACTGAATCATTAACCAGTGAGAAGATTGAATTTTATCTTTGAAGATAATTTACGACTTTTAGAAAACCAAACAAAAAGTGTGAGCTATTTTGAAGTTAAATAAAATGTCATAAAAATCTGATTAACTACACAATGTGACTTTATTACACAAAAAATTATGAGTTATTTATATATTAAAAAAATATTAATCAAGCGATATTTACTTTTTGTACATCATTTTTTTTTTCTACTTTGAATTTTTTTTGTGGGCCGACTAATATACGAGGTTTAAATATATCAACACACAAAGTAAAACCTTGTGAAACTCTCATTTTTTTTTAGATTGACATGATCACTTTAAGATTGTTTGCATCTAACCGTAATTGAACTTGATTACAACTAATTAAAATTTTAACATAAGTCAAATTTTTCAATGTTTTAAATTTACCAATCTTAATTATTGCATATTTTCCACATTTAGATGACGGCAATATAAGTACATCCCGAAATTCATACACCAATTGCTTGATTTATGTTATTTTTATAGAATTTAGCTTTTTGAAAGAACACAATTTTTTAAAATAAGTTAGTTAAAAAAAATAATTATTTGTTATAGGGCGCGGGTCAGAAGAAAATTGCATTTAGATAGAAAAGTGAGAAAAATGTGATGCATCAATATTTTAAGTTGCATACCCCCAACCCCCCCCCCCCCCCCCCCCCCCCCCCTTTTCCTCGCCAAAAAAGAAGATAATAATAATAATAAAAAAAAAATCGATGAGAAAAAAAATTCCCGCTAAATATTTATAACTGTGATGCATATTTGTTTTTTTTTTGCATCTCAGTTATAAAAATTTATGCCTCATAGTTATAACTAATTTTTTTAACTGTGATGCACCAAAAGAAAAAGATGCATTACAGTTAAAAAAAAAAAAAAAAAAAAAAAAAAAAAAAAAAAAAAAATTGGCCCAATTTATTTATTTATTTTTTATATGATGTGACAATGATATGGAAGGATATTATTTTTCTCACTTTTCTATCGAGATCAACTTTTCTCATGATTCAATATCATTTTGTTATAACACTATATAAAACTTTTATAAACTCAAACAAATAAAAATAAGTATAGCATTTAACAAATTTTAATAAGTTCACTATAACTATCTTCTTATTTAATTAAAATCTTTCAAAAAAAAAAAAAAAAAAAAAAAAATCTTCTTATTTAGTTAAGGGAAAAATTAGATTTAATCTTTTAACTTCCAGTCAACTTATGTTTTAACAACTTAACTTCTTTTGACAATGTTTTATTTTCAATTTTTTTTGACCATTTGATTTAACCCTAATTTTTTTACCATTTAATTAAATCCATAAGTCTAGTAAATGTATAATTAAGATACTTAAATAATTTGGTCAACATTTGTATCTTTTAGTTAAATCGACCTGTTATTCGGTTAATTACAATCAAAGTTGTTCACGGTACAGATACATTTATGTGGTGAAAATTAATAACAATGCGTCACGAGGTAGGTATCATGTTTACCAACCTGAACCCGACCTAAAGATGTCAGGTACCCGAACCGAAAATAACGTATATAGCGGATCGGTTCGATAAAATAGGGTACCCGCCCCGTAAGAACGCTTATCTACTTTTCTCGCTACCTGAACCGACACTCCTCATGACACACCAAATTTTGTTTCCTTTACTTTTTTAGTTATTATATATATATTTTTTTCATTGAGATCAAACGAAACAATTCTTCCGATACTTTTAACACCCGGATCACAACAATTATTCTTTATTCGCATCAGTAATGTGTATAGTTACCATTCAACCTTTTTACTATGTTTTTTGAGTTAGTAATAAACAGTTGGTAAAAGTACTAAAAAAATTATATTTAAATTTAAAGGTTTTAATTAATTAATGGTTATTTAAAATTAATGATTTGCTAACAACAATCTCATAAGGGCATCTACTATGATAAACCCCTAAAACGGTTTATACAATTAATACATCATCAATTTATAAACTTTTTCATGTTATAAACCTATTTCTACTATGAATAAACCTATTCATAAAGCTTTTCATACCATAAAACACAACTAACATTTTCAAAAGAAAAATAAAAAAGAAATTAAAAAATAGTTTGGACCTCTTCAAGATCTTAGACCTTTTCATTCCACCTAGGATTGAAATGATTTCTCAATATGGTTCACAAATTTATAAACCTCTTCAAAATGTTTTAGACCTATTTAAAAACCACAATAGTGGATGCTCTAAGTGTTGTTTAAGTATTTCATATTTAGATATTAACATTTAATGAGCTTCAAATATTCCATACTTAACATCAAATGATCAAAATACCATGTTTAGTTTAAAATGATTAAAAATGTATGAGTATGAAATATATAAATTTACTAATAGTGTTTTATATATATATATATATATATATATATATATATATATATATATATATATATATATATATATATATATATATATGAAACGCTTAAACAACACTTACGGGGTTGTTATTAGTAAATCCATTAAAGTTAAATGCTTTAGGCTATGTTTGGCAAAAGTAGCTGTGAGCAGTAGCTGTGACAGCTCCTGCTCACCGCTCACAGCTTCATAAAGAAGCATTAGAAAAATGAGCTTTCCTAAAAAATATCAAAGCTCACAGCTTTCATGCCAAACGAATATTGAAAATCAAAAAGCTAATTCTCACCGCTCATCGCCTCAAAAAGCTCCAAAAAACTTTGCGCCAAACATAGTCTTAGTAGCATGATCATTTAAAACTAAGGGGTTTATTAAAAGAAAAATATAATTAAGGATCACATGACATTGCCAAACAAAGTTTATAGGTTAAATCAAACGATCAACTCAAAGTTAAAGGATTAAATTACTACTACTACGTATTACTCCGTATTTACGTTTTAATTAACTCAAACTTTCTTTTTTAAATATACTCTTCCTTCGGGAACAAGTTCAAAACCGACTTCAACATTAACCAGTCCTAAAAAAGATACCAAACATATTACCAACTCAACTCAACATATAAAAAGAATAGTATGAAAAAACCACAATATTCAATCGATCTCAATAGTCTATAAATACCTTGCGACGTCTCTTCATTCTTGTATCTAAAAGAAACAAATTTATCACCAATGGCGATCAAAAGGTTACGTCGTCATCAAGAAAAAGATACTAACATCAACAAATGCAAAAAAACACGTCATACCAAAACCAACCCAAAGATGGAGGATAGGCTTGCGAACTTGCCTGAATCACTACAACTTCGCATTCTGTCTACCCTCGACGCTCAATACGTAGTTCAAACATCTGTTCTCTCGAAATCATGGGTCCCGTTGTGGAAATCGGTCCCCATTCTTAGACTCGATTTCTATGATTTTAGAGAAGAAGGTAAATTTGATGAGTTTGTGGAAAAGGTACTTTCTTCGCAACGTGATATGAACTTGGGCACGTTAATATATAAACGTGATGGAGTATCGAGAGCCATGATCCTAAAAAAAGTCATAGAGTACGCGTTTTCTCACAATGTTAGGCATTTAGATTTATGGATTGACACTGTTGATCAAGGCTGTGAATGGCCCGTTGTGTTTCATGGTTTCGTTGATTCATTGATAAGTTTGCGACTACAAAGTGAGGTTAATGTTCGTTGCTCGTATTTTGGACCACTATCAATATCATTCAGGAACCTTGCTGATTTATATCTTAAGTGCGCGTTTATAACTGATCAAGATTCATTCTCGGGCTTCCCCGTGTTGAATAAGCTAACATTAGTCAAATGTCAGCTTAACACAAATTGTAAAACCTTAAAAGTACACGCACAACAACTTTCGGAATTAAGTATTGTCCCTTACCACAAGCGTATTGATTGTATCGAGCTTATGACCCCGAAACTAAAACTGTTTAAGTATCACGGTTTTAAGTTCCCAGTGTTGAACACATGCAATGGTCTGCCTAATCTTGACTCGGTAGCAGTTGCTTTTCCAGGTAATAGTATAATTAAGGATGAGAAGAGAATGTTTGATGATCTTATGATGTTTTTTAGTAAAGTCTATAATGTAAAATCGCTCAAGGTTTGCAAGAATATTGTTCGTATTCTCTCGTTGTTCCAGGAGGAACTAGTGAGTCGATGTCCACCCTTTCGAGATTTCAAGTTTGCTGTTGAAGATTTTGACAGGCGAAAGAGTGAGAGTATGTGGAAAACTGAATACCTGGAAGTTATTTCGGATATGAAAGATTACTTGTTCCATAAGTCACCCGCTGCTGCGAAAGATAGGATTTTATGTCCAATCTTAAGTGCTTAAAACATAGAATTTCATGTTCATGGTAGAATGAATATTCAATCTGATCTGTGCTCACGTAGCAACCCAGGTTTTCGGGCTTTTCATATCATTGCATTAGTTAGAAGAGTTTTAGTTAGGTTGTGATATGTCAAGTCGTTGAGTAAATTCCATCTTCGTGCTGCTTTTCAAAAGGCTAGTTAGGATTAGTTTAAGTTAATTATGTTAAGTTTCCTTATGTAATATTATTTGCCTTTTGTTTAGATAGTGTAGGTCGGTTAGGATAACCGAGAATTCCTTGGTGTCCAAGTCAGTTTGTGACTTGGATATCACGACCGCCTCTTCTCTATAAAACGAGGAAACGTGGTGAGGTCTCAACACACGCATGCTTTTACTCTTTCTTATGTAACCGAGTTGAGGTGTTAATAAACTTAATCATTCGGTTCTTTATAGTCTTGTCGTATTTCTCATATTAATTGCTTGTGCTCGATACAATCCGTTATCTAGCATTCCCCGATTGAACTTCGAGTTTGTTGTCGTAATTGTCCAAACAACAAATAATGTGATTGTTTTACTTTGATGTTCCCATATTGGTTTTTTTGTTTTTTACTAAAATACTACTACCATTGCTTTCAATCACTTTCATATGTATCTCCATCTCTCATAGATGGTTCTATTTTAACCATTGCTTCTAAATATGAGTGTTATTTTCTTTTCTCCATGCAAATATGGTTTTTTTTTAGTATTTTTGGACTCACCAAGCTTCTTTCTAGCATGTAACGTTTCTATATAAACTTTCAACTTGTGATATTGTTTATTATGTTTCTCTTTCTTTTTAAAATATTCATTTTTACACTCCTATTGTTATTATACTGTATTTATTTGGGGTTTGGTCACTTGACTTATAATCAGCATGCATGCACACAACACTGTAATATAAGTAGTACCAACTTTCTCTATTTTGAAATAAAAAATACGTAATTAGCATAAGCTTTCATTGAATATGGTGGTTAGGAGTTAAAAGTAAATATTGCACTCAATAGGTTTCAGACAATCAATTTGTATACTGTATTTATTTGTTTCAGACAACCAATTTGTTACTACGTATTATACTGTATTTATTTGTTTCAGACAACCAATTTGTTACTACGTATTATACTGTATTTATTTGGTGTTGTCACCCTCAAATTCTTTTACACAAATGTATCTGTCAAAACTTAAAATTTCATAATACCTCTATACATGACATACCGATTTTAGAAGTTAGTCTCAACTACCCCAGGTAAACAATAACTCTTTGTATTAAATGAACTAAAATTGATTAATGGTCTAGTTGAGAAAGCAGTTTACATTGATGTTTTAGGTCACTCGTCCTCATTTATTTCTGATCAATTAGCATAAAGTTTTTTACTTTTTGTCTTTTTTGATGACTTGATGCAATGGTGATGCATCAATACGTCACGTATAAAAGTATTCTTTTACACATGCCTAAAATAGAGTCGTATAACCATGTGTGAGGTGTACGTGTAGTTGCCCAAAGATTTAAAATCCGAAAGTTAAAAATAAGTAAATAAAAATAAAAATAAAAATAAATAAAAATTACTAAATTGAACACTTTTCAACAAGAATTACAAAAACCAACATTTTTTTAGAGATTCATCAAAATCGACACATCGAGAATTTTGATTTTGCTCGCGCTCCCCTTTTGCTCACTGTTTCAGAAGAACAAACATTTTTTGCTAAAAGACAAAGAAAATGAAGAGCAAAATGCTTGCTCGCCTCATGTTTTGCTCGCCGTTCTCGCTAAAAGACAAAAAACATTGCGGGCAAATGCTTTACTCGACCAAATGTTTTGCTCGCTTAGTCGATTTTGATAAAATAAAGTATTTGTTGTTTTGGTAATGATTTATATAAAGTGTTCATTTAAAAAAATGACACTTTTAAAAAATGCAATCATTATATATTTTAGGTAACAAAGTCTTTAAGGTAACAACTAACAAGGTATCATCATCGTCACTCTAAAAATGACTTAGGGTAGATCTTTAGTTATATAAAATTTTGCACATAGCCTCCTAAAACTCAGAAACGGTCGATCCTAATCCAAAATTGTTTAGTTTCACCGTATTTTAAAAGATATGCTCGTTCAACGTTATTATTGCAAATGTAGCTTTGTATATTCCATTTGTGTAACTTAAGTACTTAACATTTTACGTTTAAGATGTTAAGCTCATGTTAGACGAAGGGGAGAATATAAAGCATGCAAAGTGCAAACAAATCGATTATCTATCTCATAACTCTTTTTCAGAAACTCATGAAGCAATCTTTCATAATGCGTTAAAGCGTTTCATCAACTCCATGTGGAATGTGGATTCAACAGTTGTATATTTAGCATACTAGTTGGTCAATTTAGCGGCAATAAAACTATCTTTGATAGAGCCGGTTTTTATGGCGATTGAATGCAATTGTATCATTGAGTTGCAGTTGTTTACATATTTTTCAATTGGGATAATTATATTCATTCTTTCTCATTTACGCCTTCAATTTATTAATTAAAACTAATATATAGGTCACCAAAGTATGTATTTACTTTTATTTATATAAGTTTCTACAATTTTTTGGCTCAAAATTATGAAGAAAAAAGGATATGGTTACCCTTAGCATATTCAAAGAATATAAATAGAAATTTAATATTTTCAATATTAAATTTAATATTCAAAGAATAAAAATTAAAATTTAATATCAGTTTTATCATTCATTTACATGCATCCTTATTTAATCAAAATTAAATTATAAGGGAATAAGTGACATTTCACATTCAAAATCATATTGGTATTGTTTTGATGCGTTAAGATTAGTTTTATTTTTGTTATTTCATAAAGTTTCGCCAAAAAAATTAACTCAGTTAGTAGAAACGAAAATAAACATGTATCAATAACCAAACTATTAGTTAGTTTTAGAAGATGGGCGCCTTAACTAAAAATAAAGTTGAATACCTGGGTTGCCAACTAATACATCTTTTTTTAACCGTGATTTCCGACCTTTTGGCCGATTAATTCTATGGGTTTGAATCCATCGCCACACAAACTCAAAACATGTAAAGCTCTCCCTTTTCAGGAGGTTGGCGTGGCCATTTAAGGTGGTGTACACCTAACAGAAATTAAACTTGAAACCTAATACATTTTAAAGTGATAGTAACAAGCCTTTTTACCACTAGGCCACCCAAGTGGTTATCCCTTTTCAGTTTTATGAAGGAAAAATTGCATAATATGACCGGGTAAGATGGTTACTTATAGATAACAGAAAATCTTTAATTGCGTTATTTCGTAGGCATTTGGCAACATTCATCTCAATGATAATAAAAAATTGGATCAATTGTAAATAAATTATGGATATTACATTGTAGATTTGTAGGGAATCCACCCGAAAACTGATCCGAACCGACAAACCGATCGAAACCGGATCGAATCGAACCGACCTTTTTTGGTTCGGTTTGGTTTTGTATATTTATTTCGGTTTCGGTTCGGTTTCGTTTTTGTCGTTTGTTTCGGTTCGAAACCTGAAAACTGACTCGAATCGATTATTCGGTTCGGTTTTGGTTTTGATATCTATTTAACGGTTCGATTCTCGGTTTGAGTTTTTTCCTTTTTCAATTTTTGGATCGAGTCGGGTTTGACCCGATGCTCATCCCTAATATAAGCTGGTGGAAAATAAGTATTTACGCAAGGATAGATCAAGTCAAAGACGATGTGGAATAAGATCTTGCAAAAGAAAGTCAACATATTCATTTGGCGTGCCATAATATGAAAACTACCGTTTAGATGCGAGATGGGTTGGATTGGACCATGACCGAGCCTCATCGAGTCGAGCTTTGATGAGTGTGTAAATACTCATCATTTTTACCTATTCTGAACTGCCAAAACATCTAAAAACACTCAAAATTGCATCAAAATACTAAAAATATCCCAGAAATGTGTTTTATATGTTTCAGATGCAAAACAATAAAAAACAGATGAAAAATAAACAAAGTTTGCATATTTGCCAGTTTCAGTCCCTCATCTTTCAAAAGTTGTCAAATCTAGTCTCTGGTTATTCTAAAAACTTGAAAATATCACCAAAGGTCCTTTTAAATCACAAAATGACATATTTAGTACTTTGGTACAAAGTTTCACAAAATTGCAAGTTTAGTCCCTGATCTTTAAAAATTGACAAAAATGGTCCCTGGGATATTAAAACTTTGAGAAAAACAAAATTTTGTCCTTGTACTTCTCATATATGGCAGGAATGGTCCTTGGTTGCAAAGTTTGGTGAAATTACAGATTTGGTCCCTGAAGTTTGAAGGATTGGCAGATTCAGTCCCTGGATGTAAAATTTTGGAAAATCTCATTTATGGTCCTTACACTATTCATACTTGGCATATTTTACCCTTGGACTAAGTTTGGAAAAATGACAAATGACACCCCTCAAAATTCAGAATTACAAAATTGGTCCTTGTGTTATTTCCTAACAAATCAAATCGGACCCTTAATATTAATACCAGACACCAATCCAATCCAAATAAACATCCAAGCCCACTTCCCTTTTTTCTGGCCCAATCCCAACAAAAGCCCACCCCCTTTGATATTAAACTGGGGGTCAAACTTTGACCCTTTGGTCAAAACCACCACCCTCACCCCTTAAAACCACTCCTCCTCTCCAATACCACCCTGCAAAACCCCCTCCACTTGCCCATCACCTCACACCGCCCACTCCACCATGTACACCAAACAGGAAAACCGTAATAAATGCACCCCCTTGTGGTTTATCCGAGCAATTTGCTCCTATTCTTTTTAGCGCGAAAAAGATTTAAACGGCCAGGATCAAAACTCAGCAATCCAATGGTCCAAGATTGAAGTGGGATAAGCTTGTTGGGACCCCAGAAGCTCAAAAGCTCAAGTATAAAAGAAGAGGATGCAAGAAGAAGGAACACAGTCACCTAGTTATTAGTTTTAGTTCAATTTATGTCTCATTAGCTAAATTACTCATTCTCAATGTAGTTTTTAATTCAAAAACATTGTACCCAAGCTTTTCAGTGTAATATAAATCTATTTCAAGTATCAATTTCATTCTCTCTTTATAATTTCAGTTTTTGCACTTTTATTTGAAATTTCTCTTTTAAGCTTTAACTATGATCTAGACTAGTATTTACTGTTTCATAAGCTCACTTAGATAGTTTAAATCAATAACTAAACATAAAAACTAAAAAACAAAACATAAAAAAGGAAAATCAGAAACAAAGAAATAAACCACAAGGTACCTTTGCATGAGACAGGAAGCTTTTGGAAGTTGCCAGTAATGGATATGGCAAGAAGGACTTATACCTAGCTTGTTTACAAGCTAGGAGCTTGTAGCTGCCCTATTGGGTCCCCTTGTTCAGCTAGGGTCCCAAGTAAGCTCAACTTTTCATTTTTCTTTGATTTTACTTTAAGTACTGTAGAATAAGCTATAAGCTTCTATCTCTGTGTTTTTATGTTTGTTTGCTTCATTTTAGTTATAATCTCACTTAAATTCAGTGGCTTGTTTGTTGATTTTCATAGTTGTTAAAAATTCCAAGTTTCACAGTTAAAATAGATCACTTAGTAATCTTGGGTTGTTGTTGTTAAATCTAGTGATTATGTGCTTAAATCAGCTTAACTTAACATAAGTCAACTTCTGGAACCAAGATTGTAGCTTAAACCTTTGAAAATCTTTGAAATCCACAAAAATCAGTTCATAAAGGGGTGTTTGGATCTTATTGTTTCACTGAGTTAGAAAGGTTTTGGTTGATCACTTGGGCTTGAAACATACTCACCTAGTCCATATTGAGTTAGAATAGTCATAAAAACCAGTGACCATTTGTGAAAAAGTCAAAATGCCTTTTGATTTGATCTAACTTATTAACTGTTGAAGGTTTTAAGTCCAAATCTTATCAAATCATTTCACAAGTAGTGGTTTTAGCATAATTTAGTCTTATCATAACCTAATTTACCTTAATCAATCAATAAATCAAAGTAGAATCTCATCAAAGTCAACCTTTTGTAAAATCTCAAAAAGTCAAAATATACCTTGTTTCAGAAATCCAAATCTTGGAGGATTTTTTGTGAATTTAGTGTTAGGTTTTAGACTCTGAACTTTTTCGAGTTTAATCTTTGCCACTTAGTCTTAAAAGTCCCACAATCAGCTTATTTTTTAGAATTTTATATAAGCCTGTGGAGTAGCTTATTTTGACCTGCAGGGCAAGCTTATGCCCTGTGCACAGGTTTTGGCCAAAATTCCAAGTTGATTTGTGACTACCCTAGTGGACCCCACACCTTGTACTTTGGATTCTTAGAAAGCCAATAAGCTCATTTACCAGTCCTAGTGCTTATTTTGTGATTTTGAGCTTATTTGGTAGGCCTGCTAGTCCTTGTAAGTTTGACCAATCCTTGAGCCTACATTGAGTGACTCAGTGTGTTACCCCAACTTCCATAGCCTCCCCAATGTTCATAATTAAGCCATAGGTCTAGCTTATTGGCTTATTTTGTAGCCACCCAGTCCCTTTTCAAGTTTTAAGTTTTAATTTGGACTTACCTTGGCTTCTGTAGACCCTACAGTGGTTCAAAATCCTTGGTTTTGGCCTGTTTTGGCCTTGTGTATGCATAAGTGCTTATTTGTGGTACATAGCTTATTCTGAGTGCTTATATGTTCCATTTTGCCTTATTTCAAGTTTATAATTATCTGTGTGTACTTAGTTTATCATTTCCTAGCTTTTTCACACATTGCATAAGTCCTAATAAGCTTATAAGCCAACTGTTTGCTAAAAGGGGTGCACTCAGCTTATTTTTAAGCTATTGTAAAAGTGTCTTTGTAAAAGTTTCTTACTTTTAACTTATTTTCATCTGTCAAAAAGAAAAACCAACAAAAACCAAATATAAAATTAGTGATAGCTTCTATTTAATAGATTCTATCTTTTTAATTTTCCTTTTAGCTTATTAATAAGCAATTTCATCATTTTCATAATTTTCTTAATTTCCTGTCACCTTAAGGCATTTTCAATAATTTTTTTAGATTTTTCTCTTTTAGTTTAATAATTATTAGAATTAAAAATAATTTAATTAATTAATTAGATAATATTAGTAATTAAATAGTTTTCTTAATTTTAATTAACAACAGTAGGTTTTTATATTTTTCTTAAGTTTCATAAATCATTTAAGATTTTTAGAAAATAGTTTCTTAAATTCCACTGTTCATTTTCTAGTTTTCTTAATTAATTTAGTTAAATTAGATTTAAATTAATAATTAAGTAAATAATTAGTAAAATAAGTCTAAATATAATTTTTAGAAACTTTTTTTAATTTTTTAGGATTCCTGTGATGGTTAATTAGTTTTATGAATTTTTCTATAATTTTCTAAGACATTTTAGTATTATTAGTAATTTAAAATAGTTTAAATAGTTTAATTAATATAAATAGTGTTTAATTAATAGAAAACCCATAAAAAGACAAAAATATTTCTTTTTAATTTTTATACTTTCTTCAAGTTCAATTAGAGGTTTAGAAAATAGTTTTGCAAGTTTTTAGTTTAATTTGTAGTCTTTATCATTTTTAGTTTAATTAAAATTAGATTTTAATTACTTTTTAAATAGTTTTAATTAATTAATTAGTATTTAAATATTAAAATAATCAAGTAAATAATTTCATTTTCATTTTAAATTTTCTTTTTATTTTTAAGTTTGAAAAAGTTTCACTTGCACCCCCTGTAGTTGTAAATTGTTAAATCCCAATTTTCTCGGTCTGTAATCTGATTTTCAAGTTGCATTTCTGTGATTATATCTGTATATCTGTTATTGTTTATATTATTTCAAATTGTTCAAATACCAAATAATTAGTAGCATAATCAATTCCCAATCATCTTAGCTACTGTCCTCAGTGCCACTCATTCCTGAAACGTTTTCAAAAGCACCATTGCAATCTCGCTGGGACATAACGACCCAGAGAAACACTATACTATCCACGGAGAATTGGACTGAGCTGTCTTTGACTTATTTGACCTTGGTCAATAATATCTGATGGTTTAGCACCAATAAAAAAATTGGCGCCGCTACCGGGGAGGTTATTGCGTGTTTTAAAATCGTTTTAAGTTTAGTGGTTTTCAAAACCCTCCATGTACAAATTTCACCACATTTGTAAAAAGTTTTTATAAAAATATCAATCATATCAAAAAAGTTCATTAACACTTTTCCTGAAGTGTTAACAACACCAAAAAAATCAAAAACAACAAAACAAACTGTGAAATTAAATTACTTCGTTATTTTTAAGATTACAACCTGAAACAGTTGGTATAAGGTAAGTTCTGATATTAAATTGCGAACTGAAGAGGGATCCATTCATTCCCTCCCGTCAGCCTACGAGTAATTGTAAAGGAACGATTTCAGTTAACGAATCAGTTCCAAAAATATTTCCCAAAGTTTTTTGAACACACACCCAAAAGCCCAAAAAACAATTTTTCTGTTAATAAATACATAAAATCTTACCACTGCAAACCAAGGCAGAACACCAACCAACTGGGGGTGTGGACATAATAAGTTCTCAAACTAAAGATTAAAACTTGCCATAGTATCCCTGTGAGTGGTGTACCTTTTTTAAAGAAGCCATTCACTTGTGATTATTTGTTTTAAGTTCCCTGTTGTTTTGCCTCAAATTTGTTTTGAAAAATTGTTTTTAGTGCATGCGCACTCGTCCACAAACAAAGCGTAATAATCAGAAAAACGTACCCGAGCTACGTACTGTTATTGAAGAACCTAAAACAGAAATGGACGACGGGCCACCACCACCCCCTGACCCTCCCAAGGATGAACCAGCTCCCGATCTCCGAACGATGGAGGAGTTGTGCCAGCCTACCATGCAAGGGAAGGGCGGACCTATTGCACCACTCACTATTGAGGCTACGGACTTTGGCCTCAAGCATCACATGATCCAACAAGTCCAAAATTCGTGTCAATTTCATGGATTACCGGGTGACGATGCTAACAAGCATCTTGATAAATACCTTACCGTCACCCAAAGCATGAAACAACATAGTGTCACCGATGATGCCCTCCGGCTGTATCTCTTCCCCTATTCTCTCACCCATCATGCCACTGCATGGTTTGACCGACTCCCCAAGAATTCTATTCGTACCTTTGATGAAATGGTAACCAAGTTTCTAGCAAAATATTTTCCATTTTCCATGGTTACCAAGTTACGAAATGATATCAGCAACTTCCGGCAGCGTCCCGATGAGTCTCTATTTGAGGCTTGGGAACGTTATAAGCTAGTGATGAGTGTGTAAATACTCATCATTTTTACCTTTTCTGAACTGCCAAAACATCTAAAAACACTCAATATTGAATCAAAATAGTGAAAATATCCCATGAATGTGTTTTATATGTTTCAAATGCAAAATAATCAAAAACAGATAAAAGACGTACAAAGTTTGTAAAATTGGCAGTTTCAATCTCTCATCTTTCAAAAGTTGTCAAATCTAGTCCCTGGTTGTTCTGAAAACTTGAAAAAGTCACCAAAGGCCCTTTTAAATCAAAAAGTTACATAATTAGTCTTTTGGTGCAAAGTTTCACAAAATGTCAAGTTTAGTCCCTAAAGTTTAGAAAATTGTCAAAAATGGTCCCTGGGATATTAAAACTTTGAGAAAAACAAATTTTGTCCTTGAACTTCTCATAAATGGCAGGATTGGTCCTTGATTGGCAAGTTTGGTGAAATTTCACATTTGGTCCCTGAAGTTTGAAATATTGGCATAAATAGTCCCTGGGAAAATTAAAATGAAAAAATCATCTAAGGTCCTTGAATTATTCATCATTGGCAGAAATTACCCTTGTGACAAACTTTGGAAAAGTGCCAAAGCACACCCCTCAAAATTCAGGAAATTACATAATTGGTCCTTGTGATACTTATTAACCAAACCGGACCCTTAATAAAATACCAAACCAAATCCAAGTCCAATCCACAAACCCCCCCAAGCCCACTCCCTTGTTTTGGCCCAAAATACAGACAAACCCACCCTGGTATTAATACCAGGGTCAAACCCGGTCAAACACCACTATTCCCCCTTCCCTCTCACCCAAAACCGCCCCAAAAACCACCAGTGGTATTCATCCCCCCATCCCCACTTGCCCATCACATCCTCACCACTATCACCTAACAAACAATCCACAATAAATGCTCCCCCTCACCCCTCAAGTAATCAGAGCAAATTGCAAAATCCTTTTTTCTAGCCAAAACACGTGGAGGGCTGTGATGAGGTTTCAGTGATCCAATGGCAACAATTAATGATGGGAAATGATCAGAGAGATGGACAAACCCTAATGGAGGGCTATATAAGGAAGAAGATTGCAAGAAGTTGAAGTATTAGTCACTTAGCTAAATTTTTAGGTCGTAATATTGTAATTTCAAATTTTAGTTGTTAATTTTACTCAAGAAAGCTTGTAATCTATTTTAGTATTGTAATCTCAAAGTTTCTTAATCAAAATTTCAAGTTTCATTCAACAATTCAGCTTTTAGTATTTAAATTTGCAATTTCTTATTTTGAGCTTAATTATGGTTTAAATTGTTATTCACTGTTTCATAAGCTCACTTAGATAGTACAAGTCACCAACTGAATACAAAAAACTAAAAAAAGAAATATAAAAAAGGGAAAATCACTATCAAAAGAACACAAAACAGGTTACCTTTGCATTTTGAGTGGAAAGCTAATGGAAGTTGCCTGCAATGGAGGGGCAAAAAGGACAAGCTAGGAGCTTGTAGCTGCCCATTTGGGAGCCCTTGTTTAGCTAGGGTCTCAAGTGAGTTCAATATTTCAGTTTTTCTTTGATTATTAATTCAGTACTATAGCATAGCTTATTTCTTGCTTATTTGTGCTTATTCAGTGTTCAATAGCTACAATCTAGCATAAAATCAGTAGTTTGTTTGTTTATTTCCATAGTTGCTTAAAAATCTTAATTTGACAGTAAAATAGCATAATTAGTACTTTTGATCATTTGTGGTTATTACCTGTTTCTAAATGCTTATTTGGGCTTAACATATCATAATAAGTTGTATTGGATCAGTTGGGATAGCCTTGACACCCATTTGTTTGAAAATCATAAAACAGACAACTTATAAGTAGTGTTTGAATCAGGGGAATTCAAGGTGTTGTGGTGTGTTATTGTTGTTGTTTCTTGTTCATATCAGTCACCTAGGTCATAACTAACTCAGAATAGTCATAAAAATCTAGGTGCTATTCATAAAAAAAGTCAAAATCAAACATTACTTGGCCTAGTTTACCCTCTGTGTTGGATTAAGTGTGGCTTATGCCCCAAATCCATTCACTTGTGAGTGGTTTAGGTTAATTTAGTCTTATACTAGCTTAATTCATCAATTTCAATCAGAAAATCAGAATCAAAGTTCACTTTAGTCAACTTAAGCCTGAAAATCAAAAAGTCAAAAAGTGCCTTTGTTTCAGAAATCCAAATTTTGGAGTAATTTTTGTGATTTTTGTGTTAACTTTGAGAACTTGTCCTTTTCAGAAGTTAAAGTCTACCACCTAGTGTACAAAAGCCCATAGTCAGCTTATTTTTAGGAATTTTCTACAAGCTTGTGCATTAGCTTATTTCAACCTGCAGGGCAAACACTTGCACTGTGCACAGGTTTTGGCCATTTTTCCCAAGAGCTTCGTGACTTACCTAGTGGGACCCACCCTTAGATTTTTGGCTTTTCGGAAAGCCATACACCCTATTTTGATAAGCCAAGGCTTATTTCAGCCTTTTGAGCTTATTTGATAGGGCTGCAAGCCTCATCCATTTTGGCCATTGTCTGAGTCAACACTGAGGACTCAGTATAAGACCCCAACTTCAAAGCATTACCCAAATTTCATTAGTAAGCCATAGGATTAGCTTATTGGCTTATTTTGTAGCTTATCAGTCCCTTTATAAGTTTCAAGTTTAAGTTTGGACCCTAGATCACTTTTGTGGACCCCACAGAGGTCCAAAACCTCTCATCTCAGGCCTGTTTTGGCCTATTGGCTTTATAAGTGCTTATTTGTTCATAGCTGCTTATCCAGAGTGCTTATTTGTGCTTTTTGTCTTATTTCAAGTTGGTATACATGTGTGATAGCTTATTTGATCATTTGAATAACTTTTCACCAAATCACAAGTCCTAATAAGCTATAAGCCAACTGTTTAGACACAAGGGGGTGCACACAGCTTATTTTTAAGCTAAATCAAAAGTTGTTTCACAAAAGTTTCTTATTTTTAGCTGTCAAAAAGAAAAACACCAAAAAAACCAAACATAAAATTTCTTATTTCCATCTTATTTTTAAGCTAAATCAAAAGTTGTTTCACAAAAGTTTCTTATTTCCATTTTATTTTTAGCTGTCAAAAAGAAAAACACCAAAAAAACCAAACATAAAATTAGTGATAGCTTCTATTTAATAGATTCTATCTTTTTCATTTTTCATTTCAGCTTATTAATAAGCACTTTACCATTTTTATAATTTTCTTGTACCTTTAAGCATTTAAAATAACTTTCTTAGATTTTTCCTAAACAGTTTACTATTTATTAGAATTAAAAGTAGTTTAATTAATTAAATAGGTAATATTAGTAATTAATTAGTTTTCTTAAATTTTAATTAACAACAGTAGGTTTTCATATTTTTCCTAGGTTTTATAAATTAGTTAAGACTTTTAGAAAATATATTTTGAATTTCTACTGTTCATTTTCCAATTTTCTTACTTTAATTAGTTAAATTAGATTTAAATTAATAATCAAGTAAATAATTAGTAAAATAGTCTAAAAATAATTTTTAGAAGTTTTTATTATAATTTTGTAGGATTCCTGTGATGGTTAATTAGTTTTATAAATTTTTCCATAATTATCTAAGTCATTTAGGTATTATTAGTAATTTAAAATAGTTTAATTAGTTTAATTAATATAATTAGTTTTTAATTAATAAGAAAACCATAAAAAGACAAAAATATTTATTTTTATTTTTTATACTTTCTTCAAGTTCATTTTAAGGTTTAGAAATTATTTTTGCAAGTTTTTAGTTTAATTTGTAATCTTTATAATTTTTAGTTAGTTTAAATTTGGTTTAAATTAGATTTTAAATAGTTTTATTAATTAAGTAATATTTAAATATTAAAATAATCATTTTAATTTTAAGTTTTCAAAAGTTCACTTGCACCCCTTGTAGATTGTAATTTGCTAAAACTCACTTTTCTGTCTGTTACCTGAATCCTAATTGTGCATTTGTGAATATATCTGTATATCTGTTTTTGTGAATATTATATCATTGTGCAAATACCAAAATATCAGTAGCAAAATCAATTCCCAATCATCTTGGCTACTGTCCTCAGTGCCACTCATTCTCATAAACGTTTTCCAAAAACACCATTGCAATCTTGCTGGGACTTAACAACCCGGGGACACACTATACTATCACCGGAGAATTGGAATGGAGCTGTCTTTGACTTGTTGACCTTGGTCAATAATATCTAACCGTTTCGGGACCAATCAGCTAGCAATTGATCGGTGCCCTAACCACAATATGTTACAAGTTACCATCATAGATACCTTCTATAATGGTCTGACATTGAGGCACCGGGATATTCTCAATGCTGCTGCTGGTGGGACCTTCATGAAAAGGCATCCCGAAGAATGCTATGATCTAATTGAGAACATGACTGCCCACCATAACTTTTGGGATTCCTTTGCGGAGAGGGATGAGTCATGTAAATCAATCATTCCTTCATCATCATCTCCTGAAATAATAGCTCTCACCAAAAAGATGGATGATATCTCTAATGCTGTTTTGAGAATGAACCAAACTATTCAAAATCAACAGGTTCAAAATCAACAAGTGAAAGCCGTGGCCCGAAGTTGTGAAACTTGTGGAGGCCCACATCTGTATTCCGAGTGTCCAGCCACTGCTGGTTATCCTCAAGAGAACGTTTATGCTGCTCAAGGTTCCTACAACATGGGGTAATTCTTACCAACCACAAAGGGACCGTAATCTCTTAAGCTATCGTTCCAACAATTTTCTCGGACCTCCCGGTTTTAACCAAAATCAAAACCGTAACTCGAATCAAAATCAGAATCGAGGAGATTTTAACCAAGGTCAAAACCCAAATTTCCAAAACCCGAACCAAAATCAAGGTCATTTTAATCAAAACAATTTTCAAAATGGCAATCAAAATCAAGGTTTTCAAGGAAATTTTCAAAGAAACCAAGGTCAAGGGAATTACAATCAGGGTAATTTCAATCAAAGAAATAATTTTCAGGGTAACAACAACCAAAACCAAGGAAATTTTCAAAACAACCGTGTTCAAAATTTTCCTAACCAAAATCAAAACGTTGTTCAACCCTCGTCTTCCTCTGATGAAGTGCTAAAACAATTCATGAAAGCACAAGAGGAAACGAATCGGTTATTGATCAGCAAGATCTCTGAGTTTCAGAAGTCTTTAAATGATCGACCCTCGGGCTCGGGTACACTACCGAGTAACACGATCGCTAACCCGCGGGGCGATGTCAAAGCGATCACTACCCGAAGTGGAGTATCATACAATGGACCCACGGTTCCCTCTACCTCTTCTTCTCCTCCTACCAAGGTAGCGGAACGTGAACCTGAGGTTACCACGGACACGGTATATCCTACTAATAACGGAGGTACCAACAACGTCCACCCTCAAGTTGTCCCGGTCACGACTCGCAAGTCAAAAGTTGTATTTGATCCTACGGAAATTCCTGATGAAATTCCAAAGAACAATCCCAAGTCGTCAATTCCATATCCATCACGTTTGAATGATCAAAAGGTCCGCGAAAAAGCTAACCATCAGATGGAAAATTTTTACCAAATTTTCCAAGAGTTACATTTCGATATTAGCTTCGCGGATGCTCTTCTTCTAATGCCTAAATTTGCTTAAACAATAAAAAATCTGATAAGCAACAAAGAAAAACTCTGTGAGATGGCTAAAACTCCACTTAATGAGCATTGCTCAGCAGTGCTCTTGAAAAAGCTTCCCGAAAAGCTTGGAGATCCCGGGAAATTTCTCGTTCCTTGCATTTTCCCTGGGATGGTTGAATGCTTTGCCTTGGCCGATCTTGGTACAAGCATTAACCTTATGCCTCACTCAGTCTGGAAGAGACTTTCTCTTCCTGCTCTCACTCCTACCTGCATGACTCTCGAGCTTGCAGACCGTACTATATCTCGTCCTCTCGGCATTGCCGAAGATATCTTCGTGAAAGTAGGAAAGTTCAATTTTCTGGCAGATTTCGTGATTGTTGATTTTGATGCTGACCCAAGAGTTCCTCTCATTCTCGGGAGAGGATCCTTAAGAACAGGTCGTGCTCTAATCGATGTTTTTGAGGAAGAAATCACTTTACGTGTTGGTGGTGAAGCCATCACATTCAATCTTGATCAGACTTCAAGTTACTCCTCCAACTATGACTTTGAAACGGTTAACCGAATTGACATCATCGATGTTGCGTCAGAGGAGTATTCTCAAGAGGTCCTCGGTTTCTCATCAAGTGGCAGTACCACTCTTTCTTCTGAGCCTATCATATCCGACTCTTCCCCTTCTCTCACTCCGTTTGAGGGAAGTGACTTCCTTCTGGAAGAGGTCGAGGCTTTTCTTGCTCAGGATAGCTCAATCTCTCATGAGGTTGATGAAAACTATCTTGACCCGGAGGGGGATATTCTTCTTCTTGAAAGATTGTTAAATGACGATCCTTCACCCTCTCCGTCTCCAAAACAACTTCATAAAACGGAAATTAAGTCTATTGAAAAATCTGAAGAATTTCCCGAGGTTGAGCTCAAGGACTTGCCTCCCCATCTAGAATATGCATTTTTGGAGGGTGATGATAAATTACCCGTCATTACTGCTAAAGACTTAAAAGATGAGGAAAAGGCTGCACTCCTAAAGGTTCTTAAATCACACAAGCAAGCAATTGCTTGGAAACTCTCTGACATTAAGGGTGTTAGCCTTGACTTTTGTACACACAAAATCTTAATGGATGATGACTTTAAGCCAGCAGTGCAACAACAAAGAAGGGTAAATCCCAAAATCCACGAAGTTATCAAACAAGAGGTTCTAAAACTTCTTGATGCGGGATTGATTTATCCTATACCTGACAATCCTTAGGTTAGCCCAATTCATTGCGTTCCTAAAAAGGGTGGCAAAACCGTTGTCACCAACGAGGAAAACGAGTTGATTCCAACTCGTTTGGTCACGGGTTGGCAAGTATGCATTGACTATCGTAAGTTGAATGAAGCCACCCGTAAAGACCATTTTCCTCTGCCTTTTATGGACCAGATGCTCGAAAGACTAGCGGGGAATGAATACTACTGTTTCCTCGATGGTTTCTCGGGTTACTTCCAAATCCCCATTGATCCACAGGATCAAGAGAAAACTACCTTCACATGCCCCTACGGAACTTTTGCTTACAGACGTATACCTTTCGGCTTATGTAATGCACCAGGCACGTTCCAAAGGTGCATGATGTCAATCTTTTCCGACATGATCGGGAAAACCATGGAGGTATTTATGGATGACTTTTCAGTCATCGGGGATTCATTCCAGTCTTGTCTCTCCCACTTGGAACAAATGCTTAAACGTTGTAAAGAAATGAATTTAAGTCTCAACTGGGAGAAGAGCCATTTTATGGTTAAAGAGGGCATTGTCCTCGGCCATAAAATTTCAAAAAACGGGATTGAGGTTGACAAAGCCAAAATTGATGTCATCGCTAAATTACCTCATCCCACTACCGTTAAAGGTGTTAGGAGCTTTTTGGGTCATGCCGGCTTCTATCGTAGGTTTATCCAAGATTTCTCTAAAATTGCCCAGCCTATGACCCCTCTCCTCGAGAAGGATGCTCCTTTCATCTTCTCTCCTGAGTGCATCGAAGCTTTTGAAACCTTAAAGAAAAAGCTTACTGAGGCACCGATTCTTGTTGCCCCCGATTGGGACCTACCTTTTGAGCTTATGTGCGATGCTAGTGATTTTGCCATAGGTGCGGTCTTGGGGCAACGAAAAGCAAAATACTTTCAGCCTATACACTACGCAAGCAAAACTATGACCGAGGCTCAAAGTCATTACACCACCACTGAAAAAGAACTATTGGTTGTGGTGTATGCCTTGAAAAATTCCGGCCATACTTAATACTGACCAAATGCGTAGTGTATACGGATCACTCAGCTTTGAAGTACCTATTTGCAAAGCAAGATGCAAAGCCGAGGCTACTCCGTTGGGTTCTCCTCCTGCAAGAATTTGATATCATTATCCGTGATAAAAAAGGAGCTGAGAACCTTGCTGCTGATCATCTCTCACGATTAGAAAACCGTCACCAGGATGTGTCCGAGAAACAGGAAATAAATGAAACATTTCCTCTCGAGACACTTAATGCGGTTACTTTTCGTGGTGACTCTACTACCCTATGGTTTGCCGACTTTGCAAATTACCATGCGGGTAACTTCATCGTGAAGGGGATGACGTCCCAATAGAAAAACAAATTTTTTAAAGACGTTAAACATTACTTTTGGGACGACCCCTATCTATTCAAAATCTGTGCCGATCAATTCATCAGGCGATGTGTTTATGGACAGGAAGCCGCTGATATTCTCAAGGCTTGCCATGCTGGACCCACCGGGGCCACCATAGTCCTAACTACACCGCCAAAAAGGTGTTTGACTCCTGTTTCTATTGGCCCACAATTTATAAGGATGCCCACGAGTTAGTCAAAGCTTGTGACGCTTGTCAGCGTCACGGGAATATTTCACAAAAGAACGAAATGCCACAAAATGCCATTCAAGTTTGTGAAATCTTTGACGTCTGGGGCATTGATTTTATGGGGCCATTCCCATCTTCTCATGGAAATAAGTACATCCTCGTGACTGTTGACTACTTGTCAAAATGGGTTGAGGCAAAAGCCTTACCCACCAACGATGCCCGAGTTGTTGTGAAATTCTTGAAATCCCTCTTTGCTCGTTTTGGAACTCCCCGTGCCATCATTAGTGATCGCGGTACACACTTTTGCAGTGATCAATTCGCAAAAGTCATGCTTAAGTACGGTGTTACTCACCGTATTTCTACCGCGTATCACCCACAAACAAGTGGGCAGGTGGAGGTTTCAAACCGTGGTATTAAACGGATTATTGAGAGGACCGTAGGTGAAAACCATGCTTCCTGGTCAGATAAACTAGATGATGCACTCTGGGCCTTCTGTACAGCTTACAAAACACCCATCGGGTGTACTCCCTACAAGCTTGTATACGGGAAGGCGTGTCATCTACCGATCGAGCTCGAGCACAAAGCCTACTAGGCCTTGAAACATGCAAACTACGATCTTCATAAAGCGGGTGATCACCGTAAGGTTCAACTCAATGAATTAAACGAACTTCGTGATCAAGCCTACGAGAACTCTTTGATCTACAAAGAAAAGACAAAGAAGATCCACGACTCCAAAATTAAGAACCGCGTTTTCAACGTCGGTGACAGAGTCCTTCTTTTCAATTCAAGGTTAAAGATTTTCTCGGGGAAATTAAAAACCCGATGGACTGGACCATTCACTGTTACAAAAGTATATCCATACGGGACTGTTGAGCTATCTCAACTCGAAGGTCCCAACTTCAAAGTGAATGGTCATCGTTTGAAACATTATTTTGGAGAGGACATACCATCCATGGTTGTCCCGGATCTCCAAACTTTCCCCATGGACCAATGAATATGGGGATCGAGTTAAGCTAGTGACTCAGTGAACAAAAATTAGCAAAATATGGGTTTTCACCCATATCTCTGATTTCTTTCTACTTTCTAACACTCTAGTGTGAGGGAGTGGCCGTCCCCCACCTTTTGCAAACTAAATATGTATATAAGTTTTAGTTTAAAAAAAAAATGTTTATATGTACATATAAATAAAGTGAAAAATCAAAACGATATTTCCACAGTTAACTTAGAATATTACCTTTTCCATTCAAAGAGTCAGCATAATAGCCGGGACTTTGAATATTGAGGACAATATTCAATTCTAAGTGTGGGGGGGAAATTCTAGCGAATTTTATCATAAAATACTTTCTAAGTACCCCCATTTTGGCCCAAAATTTCTCAAAAATTTTTCACTTTATTTCAAAATTTTTGTGGTTATCAGTCCACCATGTCTAAATGACAAAAGGATTGGCTAATCCAGGAGCAAACGGCTCTTGGTAAAGATATCTCAAATCCGTTGATGGCTTGCAATTTGCCCAAATTGTATGGTATATCAACTCGCCATATCCAAAAAAGTGAATGAGTTGGCTAGCCCGCAAGATTATGGCTTGTGGTAAAGGCCGTGGAAAAACCATAATTGGTAATCAGCTCACCAAGATGTTGACTTAGTCCATCAAGAGTTGGCTAGTCCAGAAGCAAACGGCTTTTGGTAAAGACAAATCAAATCCGTTGACAGCTGGTGGTTTGCTCAAAATCACATGGTTATCAATTGGACCATAGTTCTTACTTGAACTGATACATTTGGCTACTCCAGAAGTGATGGATTTTGGTAAAGAGTTTCAAATCCATTAAGTTTCTCTCAAAAGATTGCTAGGGACTAGCAATGTTTTTAGTGTGTGGGATTGATGAGTGTGTAAATACTCATCATTTTTACCTATTCTGAGCTGCCAAAACATCTAAAAACACTCAAAATTGCATCAAAATACTGAAAATATCCCAGGAATGTGTTTTATATGTTTCAGATGCAAAATAATCAAAAACAGATGAAAAATAAACAAAGTTTGCATATTTGGCAGTTTCAGTCCCTCATCTTTCAAAAGTTGTCAAATCTAGTCCCTGGTTATTCTAAAAACTTGAAAATGTCACCAAAGGTCCTTTTAAATCACAAAATGACATATTTAGTCCTTTGGTACAAAGTTTCACAAAATTGCAAGTTTAGTCCCTGAACTTTGAAAATTGACAAAAATGGTCCTTGGGATATTAAAACTTTGAGAAAAACAAATTTTGTCCTTGTACTTCTCATATATGGCAGGAATGGTCCTTGGTTGCAAAGTTTGGTGAAATTACAGATTTGGTCCCTGAAGTATGAAGGATTGGCAGATTTAGTCCCTGGATGTAAAATTTTGGAAAATCTCATTTATGGTCCTTACACTATTCATACTTGGCATATTTTACCCTTGGACTAAGTTTGGAAAAATGACCAATCACACCCCTCAAAATTCAGAATTACAAAATTGGTCCTTGTGTTATTTCCTAACAAAACCAAACCGGACCCTTAATATTAATCCCAAACACCAATCCAATCCAAATAAACATCCAAGCCCACTTCCTTTTTTCCTGGCCCAATCCCAACAAAAGCCCAACCCCTTTGATATTAAAACGGGGGTCAAACTTTGACCCTTTGGTCAAAACCATCACCCTCACCCCTCAAAACCACTCCTCCTCTCCAATACCACCCTGCAAAACCCCCTCCACTTGCCCATCACCTCACACCGCCCACTCCACCATGTACACCTAATAGGACAACCATAATAAATGCACCCCCTTGTTGTTTATCAGAGCAATTTGCTCCTATTCTTTTTGGCGCGAAAAAGATTTAAACGGCCAGGATCAAAACTCAGCAATCCAATGGTCCAAGATTGAAGTAGGATAAGCTTGTTGGGACCCTAGAAGCTCAAAAGCTCAAGTATAAAAGAAGAGGATGCAAGAAGAAGGAACACAGTCACCTAGTTATTAGTTTTAGTTCAATTTATGTCTCATTAGCTAAATTACTCATTCTCAGTGTGGTTTTTAATTCAAAAACATTGTACCCAAGCTTTTCAGTGTAATATAAATCTATTTCAAGTATCAATTTCATTCTCTCTTTATAATTTCAGTTTTTGCACTTTTATTTGAAATTTCTCTTTTAAGCTTTAACTATTATCTAGACTAGTATTTACTGTTTCATAAGCTCACTTAGATAGTTTAAATCAATAACTAAACATAAAAACTAAAAAAAAAAAAAAAACATAAAAAAGGAAAATCAGAAACAAAGAAATAAACGACAAGGTACCTTTGCATGAGACAGGAAGCTTTTGGAAGTTGCCAGTAATGGATATGGCAAGAAGGACTTATACCTAGCTTGTTTACAAGCTAGGAGCTTGTAGCTGCCCTATTGGGTCCCCTTGTTCAGCTAGGGTCCCAAGTAAGCTCAACTTTTCATTTTTCTTTGATTTTACTTTAAGTACTGTAGAATAAGCTATAAGCTTCTATATCTGTGTTTTTATGTTTGTTTGCTTCATTTTAGTTATAATCTCACTTAAATTCAGTGGCTTGTTTGTTGATTTTCATAGTTGTTAAAAATTCCAAGTTTCACAGTTAAAATAGATCACTTAGTAATCTTGGGTTGTTGTTGTTAAATCTAGTGATTCTGTGCTTAAATCAGCTTAACTTAACATAAGTCAACTTCTGGAACCAAGATTGTAGCTTAAACCTTTGAAAATCTTTGAAATCCACAAAAATCAGTTCATAAAGGGGTGTTTGGATCTTATTGTTTCACTGAGTTAGAAAGGTTTTGGTTGATCACTTGGGCTTGAAACATACTCACCTAGTCCATATTGAGTTAGAATAGTCATAAAAACCAGTGACCATTTGTGAAAAAGTCAAAATGCCTTTTGATTTGATCTAACTTATTAACTGTTGAAGGTTTTAAGTCCAAATCTTATCAAATCATTTCACAAGTAGTGGTTTTAGCATAATTTAGTCTTATCATAACCTAATTTACCTTAGTCAGTCAATAAATCAAAGTAGAATCTCATCAAAGTCAACCTTTTGTAAAATCTCAAAAAGTCAAAATATACCTTGTTTCAGAAATCCAAATCTTGGAGGATTTTTTGTGAATTTAGTGTTAGGTTTTAGACTCTGAACTTTTTAGAGTTTAATCTTTGCCACTTAGTCTTAAAAGTCCCACATTCAGCTTATTTTTTAGAATTTTATATAAGCATGTGGAGTAGCTTATTTTGACCTGCAGGGCAAGCTTATGCCCTGTGCACAGGTTTTGGTCAAATTTCCAAGTTGATTTGTGACTACCCTAGTGGACCCCACACCCTGTACTTTGGATTCTTAGAAAGCCAATAAGCTCTTTTACCAGTCCTAGTGCTTATTTTGTGATTTTAAGCTTATTTGGTAGGCCTGCTAGTCCTTGTAAGTTTGACCAATCCCTGAGCCTACACTAAGTGACTCAGTGTGTTACCCCAACTTCCATAGCCTCCCCAGTGTTCATAATTAAGCCATAGGTCTAGCTTATTGGCTTATTTTGTAGCCACCCAGTCCTTTTCAAGTTTTAAGTTTTAATTTGGACTCACCTTGGCTTCTGTGGACCCTACAGAGGTTCAAAATCCTTGGTTTTGGCCTGTTTTGGCCTTGTGTATGCATAAGTGCTTATTTGTGGTACTAGCTTATTCTGAGTGCTTATCTGTTCCATTTTGGCTTATTTCAAGTTTATAATCATCTGTGTGTACTTAGTTTATCATTTCCTAGCTTTTTCACGCATTGCATAAGTCCTAATAAGCTTATAAGCCAACTGTTTGCTAAAAGGGGGTGCACTCAGCTTATTTTTAAGCTATTGTAAAAGTGTCTTTTTAAAAAGTTTCTTATTTTTAACTTATTTTCATCTGTCAAAAAGAAAAACCAACAAAAACCAAATATAAAATTAGTGATACCTTCTATTTAATAGATTCTATCTTTTTAATTTTCCTTTTAGCTTATTAATAAGCAATTTCATCATTTTCATAATTTTATTAATTTCCTGTAACTTAAGGCATTTTCAATAATTTTCTTAGATTTTTCTCTTTTAGTTTAATAATTATTAGAATTAAAAATAGTTTAATTAATTAATTAGATAATATTAGTAATTAAATAGTTTTCTTAATTTTTAATTAACAACAATAGGTTTTTATATTTTTCCTAAGTTTCATAAATCATTTAAGATTTTTAGAAAATAGTTTCTTAAATTCCACTGTTCATTTTCTAGTTTTCTTAATTAATTTATTTAAATTAGATTTAAATTAATAATTAAGTAAATAATTAGTAAAATAAGTCTAAATATAATTTTTAGAAACTTTTTATAATTTTTTAGGATTCCTGTGATGGTTAATTAATTTTATAAATTTTTCTATAATTTTCTAAGTCATTTTAGTATTATTAGTAATTTAAAATAGTTTAATTAATATAAATAGTGTTTAATTAATAGAAAACCCACAAAAATACAAAAATAGTTCTTTTTAATTTTTATACTTTCTTCAAGTTCAATTAGAGGTTTAGAAAATAGTTTTGCAAGTTTTTAGTTTAATTTGTAGTCTTTATCAATTAGAGGTTTAGATTTTAATTACTTTTTAAATAGTTTTAATTAATTAATTAGTATTTAAATATTAAAATAATCAAGTAAATAATTTCATTTTCATTTTTCTTTTTATTTTTAAGTTTGAAAAAGTTTCACTTGCACCCCCTGTAGATGTAAATTGTTAAATCCCACTTTTCTCTGTTTGTAATCTGATTTTCAAGTTGCATTTATGTGATTATATCTGTATATCTGTTATTGTTTATATTATTTCAAATTGTTCAAATACCAAATAATCAGTAGCGTAATCAATTCCTAATCATCTTGGCTACTGTCCTCAGTGCCACTCATTCCTGAAACGTTTTCAAAAGCACCATTGCAATCTCGCTGGGACATAACGACCCGGGGAAACACTATACTATCCACGGAGAATTGGACTGAGCTGTCTTTGACTTATTTGACCTTGGTCAATAATATCTGACGGTTTAGCACCAATCAAGCTTCTTAGACCAGGCTCGTGCTATGTCTAGGTCTTGGTACCCTGCCCATCTCGAAATAACGATAATTCCATATCTTGATAAATTTTTGGGGTTCCCATTGTTGGATAAGTTAACACCACTAAATTGTCATTTTAATAGCACCAATGTTAATACTTTGAACTAACATGCTTTGCAACGTTCAGAATTAACCATACATTTAGCCATCTCCTACCACGAGCACGTAAAATATTTAAAGCTCATGACTCCAAAACTAAAATTATTAGACTGTCGAGGGGATTTCCCATTATTTGAAACACATGGTCATCTTGTTCTTAACATGGTGGTCCTTGGTCATTGTTGTAGAAATGATGAGAGGAGATTGTTGGATGATTTTTTAGCGTTGTTAAAGGTTGCTCACATCATCCGTTGTTCATACTCTCTTGTTGTTTAGAGATGAATTGTGATTCGGTGTTCACCCTTTTAGGACATGAAGTCTTTGAAATTTGCGTTTGTGAAACTTCATGACGTGATGATGTTTGATAGCTGATTTTAGTAGTTAGTTAATCTCATTTGGAATTGTAAAAGATGTGAAGCCTACTTAAGTTACTCAACTTCTACTTAGCACATGTTAGAATGATTTGTGACGTGTATTTGAAATAGTTAGTTGTCGTTAAATAATAATAATAATAATAATAATAATAATAGTAATAATAAATAAATAAATAAATAAATAAAAAATAAATACTTGCTCAAGAACTCACCTGATGCGAAGTGTACGATCTCATGTTGAAATTGCGCTAGCTTTCTATGATTGATTTTAACGTTGTTTGGTTGTTAATTTTACATATGCTCTAAACTTCTAATTGATTGAAATAGTGATACATATTAAGATGATATGAAACTATGTGCATGGGTTAGATGACGCGTGCTTTTCTTAAAAATTTATTTAATGCTTTACATTTACTGTTTAACTAAAACATAGCCTACATAAAACATGCCGTACTCAACAAGCATATTATATGATAAGTTCATAAAAGCGCGAAACTATCAAAAACCGACATTTAATTCCAAACCATTATCCGTTTGATCTTTATAAATAGTAAATAATGCAATGTAACCTATCTTCATTCATCAGCTCGATCGTTTACAACATAATCATGTCGATCAAAAGGATTAGTCCACAAGAACCCATAACTTTCATCGTCAACAAGAAAATACGTCACACATACGAAACCGAAACCGACACAAAGCTTGAAGACAGACTTACCAGCTTGCCTGAATCGCTACAGCTTCACATTCTCTCTAGTCTCGATGCCCAATATGCAGTTCGAACATCAGTTTTATCAAAATCATTGGTATCGTTATGGAAATCGGTCCCTATTCTCACACTTAGTTCGTATAGTTTTAAGAAACTTAATACTTTTGATAGGTTTGTTAAAAAGGTGGTGTGTCAATCTGTGAATGTAGACACGTTAATATTCAAACGTGGTGGAACATCGAGTAAGAAGATCTTATAAAAAGTCATAAGTTACGCGTGTTCTAGCAATGTTAAACATTTAGATTTATGGATTAAGAGGGCTAGACTGGGGGTGTGGCCTGTTTCTTTTCATTGTGATCCCGACTCATTAAAAAGTTTGAAACTTCAGAGCCAAGTTGATGTTCTTTGCCCGTATTTAGGACCACAAGCCAGATTGTTCAAGAATCTAACGGAGTTATATCTTCATAATGCTACTATTCATGATCGTGATCCGTTCTCAGGTTTTCGTGTGTTGAATAAGTTGACATTATCTGGTTGTAAAGTTTATACAAGAGGTAATACTTTGAATATACACTCTAAGCATCTTTCTGAATTAATTATCTTGGGTGCCTACTGCGGTAAGTATATTAACTGTCTCAAGCTAATGACTCCGAAGCTAAGGATGTTTGAGTATGGATGGTTTGAACATTTCCCAATGTTGAAAACATGTGATGGTCTTCCTAATCTTGATTCAGTGGTTATTGGTTCTCGAGAAGTTCGTCGTGTTGATAATGAGAAGAGAAAGTTTGATAATCTGTTGATGTTTCTTATGAAAGTTTATAATATCAAATCGCTTAAGATTTTCCCGGCTATTGTTTATATGCTTGGGTCGTTTCAGGATGAATTGGTGAATCGATGTACACCATTTCGGGATTTGAAGAGTTTGATGCTAGATTTTGGGGATTTTCATATCCAAAATGTGTTTGACAGGCATGGTTTTTGGAAGGAGGAAAGGTGGGAAGCTGCCATTTCGGATGTGAAAGATTACTTGCTCTGCAAGTCACCTGATGCAGAGTATACGGTTTTCGTATCCTAAGAAGCTTAATACGTATCTTACACAAGTTGGGATTTGTAACGCTAGCTCATAGTGAATTTGCCCACTTTGCGCACAAATAGAATAAATTAGTCTTGGTGCATTGCTAGTTAGCATTAAGTAGTTTATTAGTTTTGAGAAAGGTTATATTGTAAGTTTTTACCATTGTCAGTTCTTATATGTTAGTGTTTAATTAAGGAAAAGGCGTAATTTCGATTTTATTCTTGTTCTTAAAGTATATAAATTATTGTTATACTTCAAAACTTTAAACGCCTAACTAAAGCATACGCCATTGAAAAGAATTGTCGTATTGATGATATTTGATACTATACTATACGATTACAAACTTGTTATGAAACGGTATTCCAAATTTAGAATATTTTTAACATTAAATCACAAAAATCAGTAGTAAAAGACAGAGGAAAAAAATGGGAAATATTAATTAACCTTTAACCATAATTTAGATAATCCGTCCATGTTCTTATGAATAAATGTATGAAGCTAATCAACTATGAGCAAACAAAGATCAAGTGAAAAGATCATATTGCTTTAAAGGTCGATAGTGAGTATTGAGCTACAGAAAATACAATTAGTTTCGCCGTAATTGTAGCAATGGATCACTTCTACACCAAATTTACAATTGCATTGCATAAGCAAGAACATGGAAAGCATTATCTACTATTTAGTTGCTTAAGTAGAATGAAAAAAAGGGTATACTTTAATAAATATATAAATTTACGATAAACAAATGAGGTATTTCTGGTTCAAATGACGCTAGGAGGACGATTGTTGAGCTCAGATGTACCCAGCTTAATCGGGAGATTACGTAACTATTACCAGTCACTTTGTCTGACAACTCTCAAATGCAAGCTATTATAAACTATTAAGTGATTTGTACTTTAGCAACCCTAATAGAATTTTTTATTGAGTTTCATACCATGTCATACAATGACGCACTTAATGATGCACATGATAAAGTTTTGACATATTACTTTTCATGTTTTTTCTCCTAAAATTTCTAACAAAATAAAGAAGACTGTGTAAAAAAACAAAGGATGAAAGTAAATAGTGGCAATGCTTGAAGGGGGCCAAACCCTTTGCCTATCAATTTCATTCGTAACATAGTTGTGACATATGACCAAGTGAAAGACGAAGAAAGAAAGAGATATGGCACATGTTATTATAATATTGCCCGTTGGGGATTCTTTTGCGTTAACAATGTATCATCTTCGAACATGTTATCAGTTAGGTTCCTTTTGACTAGTTAACTAATCGTTAGAAATAGATTTGTTAGCTAGCAACAATTTGTTGTGTGCTCAATTTGCTGTATGCTATCATACATGTATAGGTAAGAAACTACTTATACATCAACAGTCACGATGTGTCTCGTATAAATCTTCTAAACGTTAAATTTGTAACACACATCTTTTACCGGTAAACATTATTTTAACTCTAAGTCACTACTATAAGCAGCACAAACCAAATATTCCATGATACATGTTTCTAACTTACTATGTTGTCTATGTAATTATGTATAAATGTATGATTAATTAAAATCATTCTTAATTAATTTAAATATTTTTTAATAAATTTAAATGATTTTTAACTTATTTAAATCATTTATAAATAACGTAAATAATTTTTATATTAATACCACTTTCGGCGGAGACATGTTCTCGCCAAAAGTTTAAAAAATGTAGTAGTATTCTTTTGGCTAGGACGTGTCATCGCCAAAAACGTTGGAGGGAAAAAAACGCGGGGGTAATTAGGTAATGAGGGAGTGTTAAAATTTTGGTCAAAGTTTTGTAGACTTTTGGCGGGACATGTCCCCGCCAAAAACTTGCATAGAATTTTTCCTGCTCGGGTGCCAGGTCAGTAAGATTTTTGTCGTTTAGTGACTTTTGGCGGGACAAAAGTGTCCCTGCCAAAAGTTGGTCGCCCCTCCTATTTTTTGTTGTATTGCTTGTGGTTTAGTTAACAGATTACGAGGGTATATTAGTCAATTCGTAGGCCTTTGATCATGACTAACGGGCAAAAGTAACGACCGTTTGCTTAATGGCTAGATTGCATCAAAACGATACTTTAGGGACGAATGGTATAAAAACTTGGCTTCGGTAGCCATGGTGCGAATTCGGATACTTTAGGGACGAATTTGTAATTTAATCAAATTTAAATTAGTACACTTGTTGATGAATTAATATTTAAATCGTTCATAGTTTTTAAAGTGTGTCCACAAATTCTAGTATCGAGTAGGTAGTTTCAGTCTTTACGTTAAGGGTAACTTCAGCTTCTAAATTCTCAATCATTTTGTACCATACTGGTTTCTGAGTTCGGTCTATGCTCGCCGATTGTACAGAATACTTGCACTTTCTCAGTGGGTTGTCACAAACTTCAGTTCCATGTTTAGATATATAGCAGAACAATTGTTGACTCTTACAGGGCAACTTAGCCTACCATGGGTTGCTCATGAAAGTTTATGGACTAGCACACAATTTTAGTTGAACTCTTCTTGGCCTACCTTGTGATAAAAGATGCTTGGCAAAGAAAGATGCATATGAATTTGAGTTGAACTCTTCTTGGCCTAACTGTGGTATTCAGGTTCTAGTTCTGCGAGAAACGGAGTTGGAGTCATTTTGGCTGCAGACCTAAAGGACAATGTTGTGCAAGTTAACAGGTGCAACGATAGGATCATGGCGATTACTTTGGTAATTGAGAATGAGACTATTAACATTGTCAGCGCCTACGCACCACAGGTGGGGCTCAGCGACGCAGAGAAGAGGAGTTTCTGGGACGCCCTTGACGAGCTAGTGAGAGAGTGCCCGTCGGATCAGCGGCTGATTATAGGGGGTGATTTGAACGGTCACATAGGAGCTGCAACGGATGGATACGCAGGGGTTCATGGAGGTTTTGGCTATGGAGTTAGGAATGACGAAGGTCGCTCTATATTGGAGTTCGCGAGAGCGCACGACTTAGTAGTTGTGAACTCTTTCTTCAAGAAGAGAGAGGTCCACCTAATTACCTTCCAGAGTGGAGGGCACAACACTCAGATCGACTATCTGATGGTGCGCAGAGGGGACCTTAGAGCATGTAGGGACTGCAGGGTTTTCCCAGGCGAGACATGCTCATCCCAGCACAGATTGTTAGCCATGGATGCTTTTTATGAGAGGCAACGAAGTGGGAAGAGGGCGACTGGCATGCCGAGGATTATGTGGAAGAAATTGAACGGTCCGACGGTACAGGAGTTTGCAGCGAAAGTCTCAGAGGGACTGTCGGATCGGTCGGAGGACTTAAATGTTATGGACGCGGATCTGATGTGGAACACCCTATCCTGCATCATTAAAGACGCAGCTAAGGAGTCACTAGGTGTGGCTTCTGGGACAACGAGAACCCAAATAAACCATAGAGAATCTTGGTGGTATAGTGATGAGGTGCAAACCAAGGTAGCGATGAAACAATCTAGGTTCAGAGAGCTCTTTTTGAGTAGAGCGGGTAATCTAGAGAATAGGGTCGAGGCAGAGGAGAGGTATAAAGTTGCCAAAAGAGAAGCGAAAAAGGCAGTAGCCCAGGCGAAAGACAAAGCGTACGAGGTTCTGTATAAGAACTTGGACTCCAAAGAAGGGGTAAACGATATTTTTAAGATTGCTAAAGCCCGAGAGAGGAGAAGCAGGGATTTGGGAAACATAAGATTCATTAAAGATGTGGATGGACGTAGCATTGTCAACGAAGAGGATATTAGGAAAAGATGGGGAGATTATTTCTCCTCTCTTTTTAACGAGAGGGCTACACAAGAAAGCGGGGAGAGAGGGACCCCTAGCCAAGATTTGCTTCCAGAGTGCGACTACTTGGATATCAGCCAAGGTGAAGTGAAGGTTGCATTAATGAAGATGGGAAGAAACAAAGCGGTAGGCCCAGACCAAATACCCATAGAAGCTTGGAGGAGCTTAGGTGACGAGGGGTTAAGATGGTTGACTTCCCTCTTCAACAAGATTTTCTCTAGTGATAAGATGCCAGAGGAATGGAGGCTCAGTGAAGTCATCCCTATCTACAAGAACAAGGGTGACGTACAAGTGTGTAGCAACTATAGGGGTATTAAGCTCCTTAGTCACACGATGAAGCTCTGGGAGAGGGTTATTGAGAGAAGGTTGAGAAGGGAAACGAGGGTGTCAGAGAACCAGTTTGGTTTTATGCCAGGAAGGTCGTCGATCGAGGCTATTCACCTCCTCAGAGGCCTTATGGAGAAATATCGAGAAAGGCAAAGAGACTTGCATATGGCCTTCATCGACCTTGAAAAGGCATATGATAGTGTCCCACGTGAGTTGATTTAGAGAACTCTGATAGACAATGGAACCCCAAGGAGATACTTGAGAGTCATAAAGGATATGTACGAGGGGGCGAAGACACGTGTACGGTCCACAGTGGGAACCTCAGAGTTTTTCCCTGTGAAAGTTGGACTACACTAGGGATCAGCCATTAGCCCTTTTCTATTCGCCTTGATTCTTGATGAGCTATCACGTGGGATCCAAGAGGGCATCCCTTGGAGCATGATATTCGCAGACGATATTGTAGTGGTGGCAGAGTCAGCGGATGGGTTGAACAACAGACTTGAGCATTGGAGGGAGGCTCTTGAAGAGAATGGCCTTCGGGTTAGTAGGGAGAAGACTGAATACATGAGATGTGCTTTCGGTAGGAGCGATATCAGCCACAACGAAGAAACGGAAGTCTGCATCGGAGACCAGATCCTCCCACCTAAGGAGTCTTTTAGATATTTGGGTTCGGTGTTTCAAAAATCAGGGACGATAGACAACGACGTAACCCACCGCATCGGAAGAGGCTGGGCGAAATGGAGGGCGGCGTCAGGGGTGCTATGTGATAGGAAAGTACCCGTTAAGCTTAAGGGTATATTTTATAGGGTGGCTATTAGACCGGCTATGCTGTACGGGTCAGAGTGCTGGCCTATCACAAAAGCCCAAGCAAACAGGGCGGAAGTAGCGGAACTAAGAATGCTCAGATGGACTTGTGGTAAAACTATGTCTGACATGATTCCTAACGGGGTGTTCAGATCGGCACTTGAAGTAGAATCTATTATCGCGAAGATGAGAGAAGGAAGGTTGAGGTGGTTTGGTCATGTCAGGAGAAGACCACAAACAGCGCCAGTAAGGAGAGTCGAATCGCTTATAGTCGATGGTCGGAGAAGGAGGGGTAGACCTAAACTTAGATGGGAGGATAGGCTTAAGCTCGACATGGAGGAGCTTCACTTGTCCGAGGACATGACCTCAGATAGGAACGCGTGGAGAGATAGGATTAGTATTCATGGTTAGTTTTGGGGCTAGGTTGGGTTTGGGGTTTGTTGTGGTTTAGGCTTTTTAGGGTCCCTTGGCTTGCCCCCTTTAGGAGATAGGTGCTTTTGCTTTGCCTCGGCTAGTGCTGTGGTGTTGCCTTTGTTGTGCCTTTAGGCTTTAGGCCCTTTGCCTGTGCCTTTTGCTTGCTCTTTTTGCTTTGCCTTAGCTTTAGGCCCTTTGCGTTGCCCTCTTTGGTCTTAGCTGCTTGGTTTGGCCTTAGTCTTGTGTCCCCCTCGCACCCTTTTTTGCTGGCGCTTGTCTAGGTGGTTTTGTTCTGGTTGTTTTGTCTTGGTTGTCTTGTCGTTATGCTTTGTTTGCTCTTTTACTTGTTGTGTCGGTTTGCTTTTATGTTTGCTTATATGCATGTTGTGTCGTATTGCCTATATGTTTGTTTTACTCTGTTTGCTTTTATGCTTTTATGCTTTTCCTTGTTTTGCATTTTTTATTTATTTATTTATTTATTTATTTATTTTTCTTCGTTTTATTTACTTCGAGCACACTTTGCACACACTTGCCGGAGGTCTTTCTGGAAGCAGTCTCTCTACTTGCAGGGTTCCCTGGGGTAGGGGTAGGATCTGTCTACATCCCACCTCCCCCATACCCCGCCTTGGCGGGATTGGGTATGTTGTTGTTGTTGTAGTTTCATAGCTTTATTCCATTTCTAAATACAGAAAAGGACTACAAATAAGGATATATTCATGACTCATGAGTTTTCAAAACACAAGACAACCATCTATTAAAATTGATCCAGTACAGCAATGACGAATTGTACGCATTATAAAACACAAGACAACCGTCGATTAAAATTGATCTAGTACAGCAATGACGAATTGCGCATTATAAAACACAAGCAGTCTTCTTATTCGAAAATATTGTTATTTTACTTGTTCCTCTTTCTCTTATTCTTCCCACTTTCTGAAAAGAGACTTATTGAGCCACACCCTTCTCTAGTAAGGATACCACAATCTCTCTCTTTTACTGCAAAAAAAAAAATAATAATAATAAAAAAAAAAAAAATAAAAAAAAAAAAAAAAAAAAAAAATTACAACCTATCACGTTTGTACACTTCAAACTATTGTATAAAAAACAGATTACTACTCAATTTGTTTTGTTCTGCCTGTTTGGCGCTAGTGATAGTAAGCGAAAACAATTAAGAAACAAAAACGATAATTCCATTTTCATCCAGACCATGAGGTCAGTGGAAGGCAATTTTAGGGATATAAAACAAGTGTCATACATGCTAGAGTCATTAATCGTATCTAGTATAGATTATAAAACTAAAAAGAAAAGACTGAAATAACAACACGATAAGGAAAACCAACCTTAGTACTCCCCGGATGGCTTGGTCTCTCACTATTAATATAAGGAGATACAAGGCTTCGCACAAATATACGGGCCCAATCAATGTGTTTCCCGGACCTTGACAAAGATGGTTTATCATCACAAAAGAAAGTCATCCTCTTCATTTTAGGTGAAGTGCAATCATATATTTTCATATAGTGTACGGCATCATGAGAATTCATCTCGTAATCATTCGGCAAGAATTCCCATGAATGTTTAACATTGTAGTTTCTCATTACCCAAATGCCATAATAAGATTGTTCATGGACAGCACAAGATATGCATAGGTGAGTTGAGATCCATGAAGAACCCATACATGCTATAGAACCTATCAACCAATCATAGCTACCCATTTATATTTTTCACTTTTTTTTTTTTTCAAAACAACATATCTTGCAAACGGTAAATCTTCAAGCTACAAAAAAATACCATCGCGACGAGAATTAAATGATCTTTCTATAGATATGCATTGTTATATACTTTCGACGAACTTTTTTTTCGCTCAGAAAGAATCATATATGATTCGTAAAAATCATATATGATTCGTAAAAAATCATATATGATTTGATTCTTCGAATCATATATGATTCTTACGAATCATATATGATTTTTCTGGGTGAAAAAAAAGTTCGTCGAAAGTATATAACAATGCATGTCTATAGAAAGATAATTTAATTCTCGTCGCAATGGTATTTTTTTTGTAACTTGACGATTTACGGTTTGCGAAATATTTAAGTTTTAAAAAAAAGGGTGAAAGTTTATTTTTTTATTTTGATAAAAAAAAAAATGAGTGGCTAAGATTGCTTGATGGGTTCTATGGTAAAAGTTGGATTTATAAAGAACTTTTGGCCGTTGTCTTCAAAAACCCCCAATGTACTAGGCATAACCACATATTCTGAGTCATCAGGTACGGGGATTACTTTGAACTCCTCCCGAGATAAATCAAAAGAAAGGATTACTAACCGTCTCCCCTTAGTATTATAATCATCCGCAAACCAATGAAGTGCCCCATTGAATAAAACACCAGGCATTTCATAAATTAATAACCCATAGTTGACGTGTCCAATAAGTTTCCAAGTCATTGATTTCAATGAAAAAACTTGAAAGATTGTCCCATGCACACCCTCCTCACTGATTCCCATAACAAGCTTGTAATCATGTGTTGATGAATCATAACCAAAACTCAGACATATTGTATGATCATCCGTGATTTCTTGGGGATATAGAGAGGTCATTGGCAGTTCTCTCAGCTCTCTGGTTAAAGGATTGATTAGCAATATTAGAGCCTCATATTCAAGTAAAGGGAAGATAGAGACACATACAAGGCCATTGGAAGAACCAATAAGCCTCCATTTGATGACGTATATTCCATATTCGGGTCACGAACCCGACTAATGAACATTACTAATGCCCAAGTCCACTACAAGTGGGCTATCATAACAATGATTTGGGCTACCATGCTAACAGTTTGGGCTCACGAAAGCCCAAACCCAAAGTTATTTATGGTCTTGATATAGATATCTCTTATTTAAGGGATATATATCAAACTGGATATATATCGAAGAGTAAGGAGCAAGTATCCAATAAGGATTTCGTGTTTACATAAAGAATATCATAACTCTCGTTAAAGGTACGACTTACAACCCTAACTCTTCTACATAACCCTAAAACTGATTACTTACTCTCACGCCGGAGGATAATCGTGGGAGACAATCCCACGATAAGCCTAACGGTGTTTGTTTACTTTCTTAGTGCGCAGGTCTCAAGCATTAAGATCTGATTGGTACGAGAACAGGAACCCAAACAAGGAACGCCTAACTTTTGTATCAACAAGTGGCGAAATCCGTAGGACCCTACACTAAGAACTAGAATGACGAAGCACAACTCAAGCCAGCGGACTCCGCAGTTGGAAAAAACACGTGGTGACCACCAGAGGAGGAATCATCAAGATTCGACCTCTAGACAGGCTCCTGGAACAACCAATGCGCCTGGTCACCAAGAATTAGGCCCAACCCTAATTCTCCCAGCGGTAGAATTACCCACAGGGACTAGCCAGACCACCACGGTGGTTCCAAGCGCTGAAGAACTTCAGCGCACTGATGCGTAGGGATTGCACCAGACTTTACCTCTCGAGGGATCTCGAGAAGCTTACAACCCCCACCAGGCAGTGTACCTGATCGATGTAGTATAGTATAATGACAAGTACCGGGGGATTGATCGTTCAGCTAGGAATAGTGTCGCTAGGATTAGAAAACCTAAAGACTAGGTCTAGAGATGAGGGATGATTCTTTTTCTATTTTTTAGGTTTTTATAAAAAGCAATTGAAAATCTCGGTTTTGAAGGAGTTGGGCGGAATTAGTTGCTAATCAACTAACCCAATTACTAAGATGCAATCAAAATAAAATACTAAAAATGAAAATAAACTATATTAAACTAGTGGTGTGAGCAATATATGGAAGAATTGTGTTTACTTAGATTTCACTACTCCCTAGATATCTTTTACATGTTAATTACTTGTTACAGTTGCGTGGATGACGGATTGTATTCCTTAATACCATTCATGGGGTGGCGTACTTACTTCCCCAATCCTATAAGCGCCTACTTCACTCCTATGTCGAGCCGGCTAAGAAGCTCCTAACATGGAATCATTAGAATTTGCTCATGTATTAAATACAACCAATAAAACCTAGTACACATCGGTTCATGTTTCCTAAGACGTTCAAGCATGTTACATAATGGAGATCTGCCAGTTTTCTTAAGCCTAACATTGAAATCATTCATCCATTACAACTATAAACAAGTAATCAACATATAATTAACATCTAGGTTTCATTACATCTAAGCAAACACATGATAGATCTAGCCTAGCATGTTGAAATCAAGACAAGCATAAGATATATTCACATAGACATATTGAATGAATTGAAAGAGGACTTATCTCAATTGAACATGAAACGTTTCAAGGGGTAAAAACCCTTGAAAATACTGTAAAAAACGACCTAGGGTTTATTAGGTTCGACCCTATTATTCTCCACACACGTTCCTCTTTTAATGAATGAAAAATAGAAAAGTATATATAGTTTTTGTGAGGTGACGGCGTCAAGAACAAATATCTGACGCCGTCATCTCGCCGCCAAATAATTTCTCGGACTGCCTAGATCTGGGTTTGACGCCGTCACGTGTACTCCTTATACAGGCCGTCACAAAATTTACTCTTGACGCCCTTCTATTGACGCCTTCAGGTTTTCACTGGGTCGTCACAGATTTTACTCCTGACGCCGTCAGAATTTTCCTCTTGACGCCGTCAGGTACTGTTCTCTGCATGGAAAATTAAGTCTTTGCCGTTTTCTTCACTTTTATGCTCCAAAAACGTCCAAAATGCTTCCTTTTCCAGAATTCACTCCCAAAGTACCTAAAATCATAAAAGGAACGATTTAGGGCAATATTTGATCAAATAAATTCAATTCCGGGCTTAAATGACCCCTTAAAAGTGGTTCATTTTTCACCTCATCATATACCCTTACACTTGAGATTTGCTTGTCCTCAAGCAAATGCGCTTTTATTCTAGTCAAAATACAAGTTAGGGGTCATTTAACACTAATATAAAAGTAATTACAACAAATAATCGTTCCACTAAAGACCAAAGACAAGCACGGAGGTCATACACTAGCACCTCACAAATAGTGTTTAGATACTCATATCTCTCGGGTGTAATAAAGTATATATCACAATATAGAAATGAAAAACATCTCTCACTACCTGTCATAGCAAAATAGATTACCATAGGCTTGGGAAAGGATCAAACCTCCACCACATGGCGTAAGCACCTAGGATAAACTATCAAAGAGGTCTTTTAAAGGGTTGTAACGTTAGGTGTAGGGATATGGAATACACGGTTTTGTTGGATATAGGCAGTCTTTACTGGTGGCGAGTTAACAATCTTGGTTAATTACATACACAATATGGCATTGCTAAGCCAAGACTAGACTCGACTTAAGCTAATAAATCAAAAATAACAAAAACATAAAATAAACATAGAATGAAACGGGATGGTAGTCCGTATGTTTTTTCTCTCTTCTTTTTTCTATTTTTTTTTTTTTTTTTTTTTCGATTTTTTTTTCTTTTTTTGCATACACTCTTACCCTACCATCCAAAATAATACATCATAGGGAATGTAAATTCCCCTTACACTTGAATTTTTACATACTCTACAATAAACTAATCTAATGACTCGAATTAAGAAAATCAAAACACTTGGAGTACTTTTAAGATTAACGTCCATATGGGGGTAATAAATGATTTTCTTCCCCATTACTCCATAAAATAAGTATTTTACCCATGAGTCCCACTCGTCCCAAAACAATATGTACAAGGATATGACTCGACTTAGCAACCATGTAATCAATTAGATAATTAACTTAGGGTTTAACAAATAACAATAATGCACTAAAGATGAGTGCATACACGGAAGGCTAAGGTGATTTGGTTGTACATTTAAGTGGGGTGTAAAAAATTCTTCCTCTAAGTAAGATGCTTAAAGTTAGAAACGAAAAGATAGGCTCGGAGGGGTGTACTAGGGGTTTCGTGTACTAAAAATGAGCACAACGCTAAGGTGTGGGAAAATTAATTGACTTTACTAGCCAAGTAATATGACTTAAATGGTCAAGTAATTATGATACGGGTTTAACACAAGGGTGATCCTAATGCCTCTTATCATGTAGTAAATCCTACTACACGAATGTAGTCTCACTAGCGGTCTCGGGATGCATCACTAACGCAAGTTCTAGAATCTAAATGCTACCGGTACACTCATAAGCACTAATAGTAAATGCTTTTCCTATCAAATCTAAAGGCGAACCTCACATATTTGGGTGAAAAATTTTTCTGAATGGTACGGTTTTGTGCTAGTCATACAACTCCTATCCATGAGACGCTTGCTATGGTAAAGTTTCACTCCTAAATGTTGTAAAAAATTTTAAATTTGGCGCTAAAATTACACTAACAAGTATTTCTCATAGTTTTATTACACATCTACTATCAAACAAACAAACTCAAGCGAAAGTGTATCTGTAAGGTATCATCATTTTACCCTCCCCTTACACTTAGGATGAACATTGTCCCCAATGTTCAAGTAAAGAATGTAAAAGTGAAATAAGTAAAAAGAATGAAATCAAATACTCCCCTGATTCGCTCGGTATGGATAATAAGGTGGCCAGGTTAGATCTTCCTCCAAGAAAATGAACAATCAAAGCTTCCCTTCCAGAATATAAATCATCTTCTTGTCATACATAACCTATAAAACCTGAGAAAACAGACAAGGCAACCTCGCGTAAAATCGGCGGCAATCTATATATGCTAACAAATCCTAGAAAACAAAGTAAGATATAATACTTGTGGAATGATGTTTGCAGATTTCCTGGAGATTATAAAACTAATGATTCAACAAAAACTTTAAGACTCCATTAGAAAAACAAAACTGGTAAAATTTCCAGATTTTTACACGTGACGCCGTCAAGAGCAAACTCGTGACGCCGTCAGAAGTGACCTGCAGATATTCTTACGTTTAGTTTCCGGAAAATTTATGGAAAAACTTTGTCCTACTTCCTGGAAAATCCTGCAAAACATCATTTGACTCAAACAAATATGAATATACATGTTCACTTAATATTGTGGAGAATCATGATCGGTTTTGTTTCTTAAAAACATATTTGGGGTTTCCCCTTACACTTATCTTTTGCGAAATACCTTTGGATGAAGTTAAGACTAGGCCAAACAACAAAATAAAGTATTTTCACCATTTTAGTTTGAAACATGATCTACCAACGATCAAATTAAAGCATGCATACGGAAGCAAATAACAAACAAACAAAATAAAAATCACACAAAACATGGGTTGCCTCCCAAGAAGCTTTTTTCTTTATTTACGAGTCTTGTAGCTAGACTCAAGGTCATGGGTTACTACGTGACCTCATCATCAAACGTTACATCCTCCTCACTAATCATTTCATTATTATTTTCTTGATAATGTTTTACACGTTGTATGTTGACAGTAAATTCTCTACCTTCATCGTCTAATAACACAACGGCTCCAGTTTTAGAGGAACTTTTCACCGCAAATGGTCCATACCATCTAGATTTGAGTTTCCCTGGAAATAACCTTAACCGAGAGTTGTACAATAGGACTTTGTCCCCTTCTGAAAACTCCTTGGGTTTCTTAATTCTTTGGTCATGCCATCTTTTTGCCCTCTCTTTATATGTAATGGAGGTCTCATAGGCTTCTAATCTGAGCTCATCAAGCTCGCGTAATGGCAAGAACCTATTGGTTCCGGCAATTGTATAATCCAAATTACATGCCTTAAGCGCCCAATAAGCCTTATGTTCTAATTCTACTGGCAAGTGACATGCCTTCCATACACCATGCGAAACGGGGTCGTTCCAATAGGTGTCTTGTAGGCGTTCGGAATGCCCATAAGGCCTCGTCGATTTTAAATGACCAGTCTTTTCTATTCTGACTAACCATTTTTTCTAGTATTCTTTTAATAGCCCTGTTTGTGTTTTCGACCTGGCCATTGGTTTGTGGATGATAGGCGGTGGAAAATCGATAGGACACCCCATACCTCCACATGACCTTTTCCATTTGCGCATTGCAAAAGTGGGTTCCCCTATTGATTGGCTCCAAACGGTCAACCAAAATTGACCAGGGATGGTCAACAAGGTCAAACAGCCTAGAGTCAATACTCCGCGGAATATAGGGTTTCCCCGGGTCATTATGTCCTGACGAGGTGTGATGGTTAACAAACGGGTTGTGATCTGGTGAATTTGGACAGGAAAAGGGTTGTGAATGGTTAAACTACTGATTTGTGCAAAGAAATAACTTAAATAAGCTATGTGAGTGATTACGTGAAGACTAGATACTTAGAAACGATTGCAATCTAAAAACGCGTACGTTCAGTTTAAAGCTACGTGAACGTACAAAATAAAACGCTAGTTTTGGTAAAATAAAATACTTACAAAGATGAAAATCACATTTTTACAATCCTAATAATAAAATAAACTTTTTAGAAAATTAAAATTAATTTTTACACTATTTATATAATTTTTATTAATTAAATACTATTTTCTAATTACTTACTACTTATTTAAATTAACCTAAATTATAACTAATTATGAAATTACACTAAAAATATGAAAATTAAATTTGGAAAAATCTAAAATATTATAAAACTAATTTTAAAATTAAAATTATATTTTTCTTACTTTTTATCTAATTATTATTAATTATTAACTATTTAATACTATTTAAAAATACACTAAATAATAAGAAAATGTATAATAAGCCTAGAAAAATAAAATTAAAACTTAGAAAAATCTAAAATAATATAAAACAAATTTTAAAACAGAAAATATATTTTTAAGACTATTTAGATAATTATTATTAATTATTAACTAAATATTAATAAATAAAAACTAATATTAATTATTAAAAATACTAAATGAAAAGAGAAAAATATGAAAAAATTATAGAAATTATTTTACAACCGCAGGAACTTAGGAAAATTATAAAAACACTAAGTGCTTAATAATAATAAGCAATTAAACAATAAGCTTCTTAAATAGAAGCTATCACTTTAGGAAAATTTGGCTTTTTTGAATTTTTTTTTTACAAATCTGTTTAAATACTCAAAACAACCAACTTTCAAAAAGGAAGATGGGCCAGAAGCTTATAAATAAGCTAATGAGATCCCAAATGCTTAACAGCTTGGGCTTAAGAGCTTATTAGAACACTTTGGCAAAGAAAAAGCTAACCACAGGCCATCACATGGGAGAATAAGCTAATACAGAATTATAAGGACTTAATTTAAGCTAAAGGAACAAATTAGCACAAGTAAATAAGCTGGGAACAAGCAATAAGCAATCCCACAAACACCTCAGATACAAACAGGCCACACAGGCCAACTACAAAGTACTATGGGGCCCACAGGTGAACTTGGGGGTCCAAACTAAAAGCTAATCCTAGAAACTACCTAAATAAGCTACCTGAAAAGCCAAACTTCAGCTCCTAGATCCTACTAATAAGCACTAGGGGGGCTGAAGTTGGGCAACAAACACTGAATTCTCAGCATTCCATGGGAATGGGACAAACTAGAAGCCATGTGCAGCCCTAGCAATTGAAGTCTAAACCACCAAATAAGCCAAGACCCTTGAAGTTTGGCTTATTGGCTTTCCAATAAGCCAAATTTCAAGGTGTGGGGTCCACTATGGAAGCCAGGGGGTGCATTGGAAAGTTGGGGTCTGAGACTGAGTTGGTGGTGCAGAGGAGATGCTTCCCCTGCAGGCAACTTTAATAAGCAATTACAAGCTCAAATAAAATCCTAAAAATAAGTGCTGATTGGATTTCTAAAGACTAGCTGGGAGTATACAATCCCTGAAAATTTCAAGGCATAAATCCAAATAGACAAATCATTAGAATTCCTACCATTTTTGGATTTCTGCACAAAAACAAATTTTGACTTTTTATTTAAACTTGAAATATTGACTTTGTTGAACTTTGGGCTTAATCTACTGATTATATATGATGCAATAAGTTACAATTAACCTATATTAAGCTAAAACTATCATTTATAAGATAAAATGAAGGTTTGTAGGTCTCAAATCCCTCACAGTTAACTGTGAGGGTGCTTAAACTATTATTTTGACTTTTGCTGTGGTAATGACTAAGGTGATGGTTAACTTGAGCCTATATGAACCTAAATGACTTAATGGGATCAACTGTTACACTAATAAAGAACAAGGACACAACAAAAAAGCTAGAACCAAACACCCCTTATGAAACTGAAAATGAAGTTTTAAGAAGCAATGAGCTTATCTAAACCATGAAATCCACAATTGATCTGATACTAATTCAGAATGAACATAAATAAGCACAAGTTGACAGCAAAGAACAACTTCAACTGAAAATAACAACATATGAAAATTTAAACTCAAATCTGAAATGGAACTTACACTAAACCTTGTGCTCAAAAACCAAGACAGAACAAACATTCTTTACCTAATGTCTCCCTGAGACTCTAAACCATTACCATTTTTCCACCGCTTTTCTTCTTTTTGATTTTTCTCTAATTCCTTGGAATTTTTGGTATTTTTGCTTTTCTTATCTAAACTGAGGTATAAGAATTGAAAACGTAAGAAAACTTGAGGTTAAGCTTAAACAAACAGAAAGCAATAGTTTTTATCACTTAAACAATAATTTCGAATTTTTCTCTTTAAGTATGCAAATTTGAAATTAAAGGCTGAAATCTTGAAATTAATAATTTAAAGGAGTTTCTAATACATTAATTATGATTAATACAGAGCTTGTAAACTACAAATTACATTAAAGATTGAAAACTAAGCTTAAATTATAAACTAAACTAAACTAAATTACACTACTGTTATCTACTACTTCATTCACCCATTTTTTTCTTCATTTTATAGACCCTGGAGTGTCACCCTTTCTTTCCCACATCTTTTATCAGCCATTGGATGACTTTTGTGTAATCCTGACCCTTCAATCCTTTTTGGCGGGAAAACGGGAAAGTGCAATTTTTAGTGGGACTGGTAAGGGTGTAATAAATGAAGAGGGGGAGTTGGTTTCAGTTGGTGTAGATATTAATTGAAGTGGTGAGGTTGGTGAAAAAGTGGGAGGAGGGGGGAGGCAAGGTTGTAGTAAAACGGGGGAGATGGTGGGGATGGTGAGTTTGACTGTTTGTTTGACCCTGGGGTTTGACCGGGTAATATTATAAAAAGGGTGGAAGTGTTGGGCTTGGATTGGGCTTGGGGTTGTGATTGTGGATCAGGCCAAGCTGGTTTGTTTATTTGGGGTGTAATATTAAACAAGGGTGTATTTGGTTAAATAGTAAAATCACAAGGACCTTTCTTGCAATTTATAAAAATGCAAGGACTGAATATGCAATCTTTCCATAAATCTCATAAGGACCAAACTTGCTAACTTCAATAACCCAAGGACCCAAAATGTAATTTTCCAAAATAAAACACCCGGGGACCAAATTTGTCATTTTTGAAAAGTCCAGGGACTTGTTTTGCCATTTTGTGAAAACTTTTATCCAAGGATCAATATTGAATATTTTTAAATTTCCAAGGACTAAAAATGGTTTTTCATCCAAAAATATCACACCAGGGACCAATTCTGCCAAAATTTGAAACTCTGGGGACTAAATTGCAATTTTCCAAAACTTTTGAGATTTTTCACCAAAGGACTAAATATGATAACTTATGATTTCAAAAGGACCTTTGGTGACTTTTCTTTCTAAATAAGTGCTCAGGGACTATTTTTGCCAAATTTTGAAAGTTGGGGGACTGAAACTGCCAGTTTTGAAAACTTTGTACGTTTTTCATCTATTTTTACTCATTTTGCATCTAAAACATATAAAACACAATTTTGAAATATTTTTGGTATTTTGATGCATTTCTGAGTGTTTTTGTATGTTTTGCAGTTCAGATTTGACCAAAAATGATGAGTGTTTGAGCACTCATCAATCCCCCACACTAAACTATTGCTAGTCCCTAGCAATAACTGTTTTGAAAACTTGATGGATTTTAAACTCTTTACCAAAAGCCATCACTTCTGGAGTAGCCAGATGTAAGAACTGTGGTACACCTGATAACCATGTGATTTTGAGCAAACCACCAGCTGTCAACGGATTTGATTAGTCTTTACCAAAAGTCTTTTACTTCTGGACTAGCCAACTCTTGATCGACAAAGTCAACATCTTGGTGAGCTGATTACCAATTATGGATTTTCCACTGCCTTTACCACAAGCCATAATCTTGTGGGCTAGCCAACTCATCCGCTTTATGGGATATGGCGAGTTGAGGTACCATACAATTTTGGGCAAATTGCAAGCCATAAACGGATTTGATATATCTTTACTAAGAGTCGTTTGCTCCTAGATTAGCCAATCCCTTTTGTCATTTAGACATGGCAGACTGATAACCACAAAAAATTTTGAAACTTTAGTGAAAAATTTTTGAAATTTTTTTTGAGATTTTGGCAAAAAACGGGGGTACTAGATAGTAAAATGTGATAAAATTCGCTAGAATACCCCCCACACTTAGAATGAATATTGTCCTCAATATTCAAAGTCCCGGCTATCATGCCGACTCTTTGAACGTAAAAGGGCAACATTACAATCTAAACGTGTAAAACACCATTTTGTTTTTCACTTCTGTAACCATAGTGGGGTAACTCCCCCACACTTAGGGTGAAAACGCTATAAGCATGCTACTGTTTTTGTTTACCGAGTCGCTAGCTTGACTCGACCCCAAATTCAATTGTCCTTGGGGAAGCATGAAGTGGAAGAAGTAATCTCCATCGGACTTTCATTCAAAATGTTTGGACAAACATATGAAGCACGTGAAAGTTCCACACCGATGAGATATACTGAGAGACCCTGGCTCAAAGAATGATATATGAAAATGCCGGGGTCAAAGATAGTGTCTTCATTCCCGTAGGAATGAAGAAGAGAGGAAGGCACCGAGAAGGCCATGAGAATAATCATGAAAGGATGCTCATCCTCAAGATCAGGTTTAGTTTCCTGAATTTGGATTTTGTCGGTTAAGCTCTTAGGGTTAGAAAACATCTCGGGAGGGAGGGTGGGATAATTTGTCATAGAAATACAAATTCTCATGATTGAGAATCTTTCCCCCCGATCATGATGTTTCTTGCCATCATACTCCGGAGGAGTCATGATAAGGTGATCAATGATGGGCTCAGAAGATATTTCATCAACATCACTGATGTCTCCATAAGATAAAGAATTTTCATCAGTGTTTAAATCACTAAGCCCGGTGAGATAGGAATTGAGTGATGGATCATCATTCAATAAGCTTTCAAGGAAAAGAATATCCCCCTCACAATCAAGATAGTCATCACCAACTTCATACAAAGTTGAACTATCTAGGGCAAGGAATGCTCCGACTTCTTCCAGATCATCTTTGAGATTAAAGAGATCATCATCACATCCCGATGGAAGTGGAATGGTGTGAGTGAGCTCATCGGCAAACTCCTTGAGAACAAAATCAACATTAGAGTGGGGAAGGGATGCATCAACATACTCAATGTCTCCATAAGATAAACAATCCTCACTGGAATCAGAGACAATCTCAATTTGATCATTTGGATTATCAGGGGGTGAAGGAATATCACACACTTGATCAAAAGTTCCCTGTGACTCTCTCGGGATTGGGACAAGGATCTCAACACTAGACTTTATTAATTCGTCCGATTCCTTATTAGGAACAGTGCTAAGATGCTCATCCCCCATGTTTAGAGAGTGAGTCTGAACTTCGGGCGTGATAACAACAGACTGAGGGAGTGGAGAGGAGCTAGCATTCATGGATTGTACAAGTTCCATTTGATCTTCTGCTAGTAATTCTTCCATCTCATTATTTTCTCCCTGATTTTCAATGGGAGGAATCACAAATGATGAATCTGACGAACCCTTATAAAATTGAAGGATATCAAGGGTGTCTTCATTATCACTATCATCATCACAGTCTAGAAGAGCAGCTTTACGAAATTTGGCACGTGTTATAGCTGCTTGTTCTAAGACTAGCAATTCTTCCATGCTCAATTCGTTTCTAGCATCGCGTTCCTCAGCAAGTAATTCTGCCATAGATTTCTCACGAGAGTCTTGAAACGATGTAGTAACCAACTCCTCCTTAAGTTCTTTCAATATATCAAGAGCCTTTAGTAAAAGGTCTTGCTCAGTATCATGAGGAGTTGCTTGGATCATTTGGTACTGTGGAGGTGGGTCTGAAAATGAATAGTCGTAACTGTTACAAGGAAATGGATTCCTTGTTTGAAAATCCAAGCTAGAGTGTGGACCTCCGTAGTAATCACAACAGTAAAACTGATGCGGCTGTGGGTTGTATGTGTTAGAGTTATAATTGTTATCAGGAAACTGCTCATAGACAAGCGCGTTTCCCGATTGACAATCAGAACTGTAATGTGAACCACCACAGTACTCACAACAGTAAAACTGCTGAGTCTCATGGTGTGGTAACTGATGGAATGAATCAGTCGTGTCATGGTAGGAATAGGGATTCTAGTTATAGACAGACCCGTTTCCTGACTCTACCATGCCACAGCTGGGGCAATTGCCACCATTATAAGGATTACCACACCAATGGCAAATAAGAAGGTGTGGATGAGACATAGAAAGAATCAAAAGTTCATAGAGGGGTAGGGATGAAGAATCAAATATGTGAGAGGGTAAAGGTGAATATTTTTGGATTTTTGGATAAACATTTTGTACAAATAGGAAAGAAAATGTTTTTGTGTTCGTTAAAAACTGATTTTAAAATGTTTTCGTTAACAGTTTTGTTTTTATAATAAGAAAATATGAACAAAGGATGGTAAATTTACAAAGGATTGAATTCCAAAAGCACTAATCAGCAAACCGTTTTAGAAAAACGCGCACGACCTCCCCAGCAGCGGCGCCAAAAATTGATTGGCTCCAAACGGTCAACCTAAATTGATCAGGGATGGTCAACAAGGTCAAACAGCCTAGAGTCAATACTCCGCGGAATATAGGGTTTCCCTAGGTCGTTATGTCCCGATGAGGTGTGATGGTTAACAAACGGGTTTGTGATCGGGTGAATTTGGACAGGAAAAGGGTTGTGAATGGTTAAACTACTGATTTGTGCAAAGAAATAACTTAAATAAGCTATGTGAGTGATTACGTGAAGACTAGATACTTAGAAACGATTGCAATCTAAAAACGCGTACGTTCAGTTTAAAGCTACGTGAACGTACAAAGTAAAACGCGAGTTTTGGTAAAATAAAATACTTACAAAGATGAAAATCACATTTTTACAATCCTAATAATAAAATAAACTTTTTAGAAAATTAAAATTAATTTTTACACTATTTATATAATTTTTATTAATTAAATACTATTTTCTAATTACTTACTACTTATTTAAATTAACCTAAATTATAACTAATTATGAAATTACACTAAAAATATGAAAATTAAATTTGGAAAAATCTAAAATTTTATAAAACTAATTTTAAAATTAAAATTATAATTTTCTTACTTTTTATCTAATTATTATTAATTATTAACTATTTAATACTATTTAAAAATACACTATAATAAGAAAATGTATAATAAGCCTAGAAAAATAAAATTAAAACTTAGAAAAATTTAAAATAATATAAAACTAATTTTAAAACAGAAAATATATTTTTAAGACTATTTAATAATTATTATTAATTATTAACTAAATATTAATTAATAAAAACTAATATTAATTATTAAAAATACTAAATGAAAAGAGAAAAATGTGAAAAAATTACAGAAATTATTTACAACTGTAGGAACTTAGGAAAATTATAAAAACACTAAGTGCTTAATAAAAATAAGCAATTAAGCAATAAGCTTCTTCAATAGAAGCTATCACTTTAGGAAAATTTGGCTTTTTTGAATTTTCTTTTTACAAATCTGTTTAAATACTCAAAACAACGAACTTTCAAAAAGGAAGATGGGCCAGAAGCTTATAAATAAGCTAATGAGATCCCAAATGCTTAATAGCTTGGGCTTAAGAGCTTATTAGAACACTTTGGCAATGAAAAAGCTAACCACGGGCCATCACATGGGAGAATAAGCTAATACAGACTTATAAGGACTTAATTTAAGCTAAAGGAACAAATTAGCACAAGTAAATAAGCTGAGAACAAGCAATAAGCAATCCCACAAACATCTCAGATACAAACAGGCCACACAGGCCAACTACAAGGTACTATGGGGCCAACAGGTGAACTTGGGGGTCTAAACTAAAAGTTGATCCTAAAAACTACCTAAATAAGCTACCTGAAAAGCCAAACTTCAACTCCTAGATCCTACTAATAAGCACTAGGGGGGGCTGAAGTTGGGCAACTAACACTGAATTCTCAGCATTCCATGGGAATGGGACAAACTAGAAGCCATGTGCAGCCCTCGCAATTGAAGTCTAAACCACCAAATAAGTCTAGAACCTTGAAGTTTGGCTTATTGGCTTTCCAATAAGCCAAATTTCAAGGTGTGGGGTCCACTATGGAAGCCAGGGGGTGCATTGGAAAGTTGGGGTCTGAGACTGAGTTGGTGGTGCAGGGGAGATGCTTCACCTGCAGGCTACTTTGATAAGCAATTACAAGCTCAAATAAAATCCTAAAAATAAGTGCTGATTGGATTTCTAAAGACTAGCTAGGAGTATACAACCCCTGAAAATTTCAAGGCATGAATCCAAATAGAAAAATCATTAAAATTCCTATCATTTTTGGATTTCTGCACAAAAATAAATTTTGACTTTTTATTTAAACTTGAAATATTGACTTTGTTGAACTTTGGGCTTAATCTATTGATTATATATGATGCAATAAGTTACAATTAACCTATATTAAGCTAAAACTATCATTTATAAGATAAAATGAAGGTTTGTAGGTCTCAAATCCCTCACAGTTAACTGTGAGGGTGCTTAAACTATTATTTTGACTTTTGATGTGGTAATGACTAAGGTGATGGTTAACTTGAGCCTATATGAACCTAAATGACTTAATGGGATCAACTGTTACACTAATAAACAACAAGGACACAACAGAAAAGCTAGAACCAAACACCCCTTATGAAACTGAAAATGAAGTTTTAAGAAGCAATGAGCTTATCTAAACCTTGAAATCCACAATTGATATGATACTAGTTTAGAGTGAACATAAATAAGCACAATTTGACAGCAAAGAACAACTTCAACTGAAAATAACAACATATGAAAATTTAAACTCAAATCTGAAATGGAACTTACACTAAACCTTGTGCTCAAAAACCAAGAACAGAACATACATTCTTGACCTAATGTCTCCCTGAGACTCTAAACCATTACCATTTTTCCACCGCTTTTCTTTTTTTTGATTTTTCTCTAATTCCTTGGAATTTTTGGTATTTTTGCTTTTCTTATCTAAACTGAGGTATAAGAATTGAAAACGTAAGAAAACTTGAGGTTAAGCTTAAACAAGCTTAAACAAACAGAAAGCAATAGTTTTTATCACTTAAACAGGAATTTGGAATTTTTCTCTTTAAGTATGCAAATTTGAAATTAAAGGCTGAAATCTTGAAATTAATAATTTAAAGGAGTTTCTAATACATTAATTATGATTAATACAGAGCTTGTAAACTACAAATTACATTAAAGATTGAAAACTAAGCTTAAATTATAAACTAAACTAAACTAAACTAAATTACACTACTGTTATCTACTACTTCATTCACCATTTTTTTCTTCATTTTATAGACCCTGGAGTGTCACACTTTCTTTCCCACATCTTTTATCAGCCATTGGATGACTTTTGTGTGATCCTGACCCTTCAATCCTTTTTGGCGGGAAAACGGGAAAGTGCAATTTTTAGTGGGACTGGTAAGGGTGTAATAAATGAGGTGGGGGGAGTTGGTTTGAGTTGGTGTGGATATTAATTGAAGTGGTGAGGTTGGTGAAAAAGTCGGAGGAGGGGGGAGGCAAGGTTGCAGAAAAACGGGGGAGATGGCGGGGATGGTGAGTTCGACTGTTTGTTTGACCCTGGGGTTTGACCGAGTAATATTATAAAAGGGGTGGAAGTGTTGGGCTTGGATTGGGCTTGGGGTTGTGTTTATGGATCAGGCCAAGCTTGTTTGTTTATTTGGGGTGTAATATTAAACAAGGGTGTATTTGGTTAAGTAGTAAAATCACAAGGACCTTTCTTGCAATTTATAAAAAATGCAAGGACTGAATATGCAATCTTTCCATAAATCTCATAAGGACCAAACTTGCTAACTTCAATAACCCAAGGACCCAAAATGTAATTTTCCAAAATAAAACACCCGGGGACCAAATTTGTCATTTTTGAAAAGTCCAGGGACTTGTTTTACCATTTCTTGAAAACTTTTATCCAAGGATCAATATTGAATATTTTTAAATTTCCAAGGACTAAAAATGGTTTTTCATCCAAAAATATCCCACCAGGGACCAATTCTGCCAAAATTTGAAACTCCAGGGACTAAACTGCAATTTTCCAAAACTTTTGAGATTTTTCACCTAAGGACTAAATATGATAACTTATGATTTCAAAAGGACCTTTGGTGACTTTTCTTTCCAAATAAGTGCTCAGGGAATATTTTTGCTAAATTTTGAAAGTTGGGGGACTGAAACTGCCAGTTTTGCAAACTTTGTACGTTTTTCATCTGTTTTTACTCATTTTGCATCTAAAACATATAAAACACAATTTTGAAATATTTTTAGTATTTTGAAGCATTTCTGAGTATTTTTGTATGTTTTGCAGTTCAGATTTGACCAAAAATGATGAGTGTTTGAGCACTCATCACCTATCACTGATGAGGGCTTTAGGAATCCCGAATCTAGCGAAAAGCTTTTTCAGGAAATGAATAACCACTCTGGCATCGTTGGTCCTAAGGGCTTGTGCCTCTACCCATTTTGAAAATAATCGATGGCAACTAAAATGTATTCATTCCCTCCTGAAGATGGAAAGGGTCCCATGAAGTCAATTCCCCAGACATCGAAAACCTCACATATTTGTATAAAATTCTGAGGTGATTCATCCCTATGTGATATGTTTCCGGACCGTTGACATGCATCGCATGCTTGTACCATTTCCTTGACATCACGGAAAATTGTGGGCCAATAGAATCCCGCGTCGAAGATCTTTCGGGCGGTGGTGCTTATCCCATGATGCCCTCCAGAGGGACCAGAGGGACATTCCCTCATAATCTTTACTGCCTCACTCTCCGAAACACAACGTCTGATTATTTGGTCAGGACACCTTCGGAATAAAAAATGGTTCATCCCAGAAGTAGTATTTGAACTGAGAAAAGAACATTTTCCTTTCGTATCTAGTCAGGTGTTCTGGAACGAGTCTGCTTGCGAGATAGTTAGCAAAATCGGCGTACCAAGGCTCCGAATCAATCATTGACTTGAGTTGTTCGTTAGGAAACGAATCCCGAATCTCACTTCGATCGTGCTCATCAGAGGGATTTTCAAGACGAGATAGATGATCTGCGGCCAGATTTTCTGCCCCCCTTTTATCACGAATTTCAACATCAAATTCTTGTAACAACAGGATCCACCGAATTAGTCGTGGCTTTAGCATCTTGCTTAGCAAAAAGATATCGAAGAGCCGAATGATCAATGAAAACGACTGTCTTTGAAAGGACAAGATATTGACGGAATTTGTCGAATGCGAATACTACGGCTAACAATTCTTTTTCAGTGGTAGAGTAATTCTCTTGAGTAGGATTCATGGTTTTGCTAGCGTAGTAAATAGGTTGGAATAGCTTGTTACGCCGTTGGCCTAACACAGCCCCGACAGCGAAATCGCTAGCGTCGCACATGATTTTAAACGGTAGCTCCCAGTTTGGTGTGATCATGATTGGAGCTTGTGTGAGCTCTTTTTTCAAGAGATCGAATGCATCCTTGCATTCTTGAGAGAAATCGAAAGGAGCATTCTTCATTAGCAATTGAGTCATTGGCCGAGCTATTTTAGAGAAGTCTTTGATGAATCTCTAATAAAACCCGGCGTGCCCCAAGAAGCTGCGTATTGCTTTAACAGTCGTGGGATATGGTAACTTAGATATAGCTTCAACTTTAGCTTGTTCCACCTCTATCCCATTCCCTGAGATCTTATGTCCTAACACAATCCCTTCTTTTACCATGAAATGACATTTTTCCCAGTTTAACACCAAGTTGGTTTCCTCACAGCGCTTAAGCATTTTTTCTAGATTAGCAAGACAGCGGTCAAAAGAGTTCCCGAAGACCGAAAAGTCATCCATGAAAACTTCCATGCTGTCTTCCATAAGTTCGTGAAAGATTGCGGTCATGCATCGCTGAAAAGTGGCGGGGGCATTACACAGCCCAAAAGGCATTCTTTTGTAGGCAAACGTTACATAAGGGCAAGTAAACGTGGTCTTTTCTTGGTCCTCAGGTGCTATGGGAATTTGAAAATATCCTGAGAATCCATCCAAGAAACAATAGTACTCGTGCCCAGACAATCTCTCTAACATTTGGTCAATGAATGGTAAGGGAAAGTGATCTTTCCTTGTGGCATCATTGAGCTTTCTATAATCGATGCATACCCGCCATCCCGTAACCGTTCTCTGGTGTACCATCTCACCCTTGTCGTTCTTAACTACGGTCATTCCACCCTTCTTAGGTACAACCTGTACAGGACTAACCCACGGGCTGTCAGAGATTGGGTAGATCAATCCTGCATCTAGAAGCTTGATGACTTCTTTCTCCACAACTTCCTTAATGTTAGGATTCACCCTCCTCTGGGGTTGCACGATGGGTTTATAATTCTCTTCCATGAGAATCTTATGTGTGCAAAAAGTTGAGTCAATCCCCTTAATGTTGGCTACACTCCAGGCAAGCACTCCCTTATACTTCTTTAAGACCTCTAAGAGCTTACCTTTTTGTTCATGTTCGAGGGAGGAGTTTATGATTACCGGTAGTTGGTCCTCTCCCTGAAGGAAGGCGTACTCTAAATGGTTAGGAAGTTCCTTAAGATCTAACTCAGGGGGTTCGATAATAGAAGGCTTAAGCTTGTTTTCGGGTTTTCGGAGTTCGAGATGCTCAGTGGCTTCCTGTCTAGGGTAGAAGGAGACTGCACCAACATCCTCCATCTTTTCTACCTCCAACAAGGGGAGAAAACTCTCATCCCGTAACCAGCCTTCCTCGATCTGTTCATCAACACAGTCATCAATGACATCCGTGAGTTCATCGACCTATTTAATGAAATAGAGCCGGTTAGCTGCTTCGAGAGAGAGATCCATAGTGTCCTTAATGTCGAAGGTCAAGCTATCGGTTCCTACTCGTAAGGTTAACTTGCCGTCATGAACATCAATGACTGCACGAGCGATAGCAAGAAATGGTCTCCCTAAGATGATGGGTACCAAGTCATCCTCCTCCATCTCCAAGATTACGAAGTCAACCGGGAATTTGAATTTCCCAACCTTGACTAGCACATTCTTGCATATCCCTACGGGGTATTTGACTGATCTATCGGCTAGTTGGATGTTCATACGGGTAGGCTTCAATCCAGAGTATCCTAATTTAAGGAACATAGAGTGAGGCATGAGTTTGATACTCGCCCCCAAATCGGCAAGAGCATTCTTTATTGATAGAGATCCTATGGAGCAAGGCAAGGTGAAGCTGCCTGGATCGTCTACCGTTTTTGGCAGCCCTCGATGGGTCACCACCGAACATTCTTCCCCCAGGGTCACAAGACCTTCGAGTTTCTTTCGGTTGGCGAGTAATTTTTTAAAGTATGCGCTATACTTCGGCATGTGATAACAAGCATCAAGGAGGGGTATGGTGACTACTGAGTCTTTTAGATATGACAAGAATCTCTTATTATCATTCTCAGTTTTCTGGTTTTTTAGTCGGGATGGGATTGGGATTCTCACAGGTTGGTTAGGTGGGGTTGATGGGGAGGGGATCGCCAAGGGAGGTTGTTCGGGAGCTTCGCTGCTCACATCCCCTTCCTCTTCACGAGGCTTGTTTGGATCGGGGGTGATAGGGTGCGTGTTCGGGAAAGGGGGGTCCTTGGTTGTTGTTCTAGCTCGAGTGGTTATCGCGAGCATGGGGTCTTTTTGGCTTAATGACGGCATTTCTAGGTTATCGAGGGTGGAGTTGAGCTTGTTGAACCATTCTCCGATGTCATTCTGTTGCTCATCGACTAGTTCACCAAGACCTTTTAATTGTAAGCCTTTTTCTTGAGTGAAGTGACCAAGGTCATCTTCAAAAGTGCTCCTGATTTCGAATTCAGGGCCTTCCTCTCCTTCTTTTCTCTTTTCTCAGTTATGGGTTCTCCTGCGCATTCCTCTACCTCGTGCGGGCCCCCACAGTAGTCACAGATCAAGTAAAGATTTGAAAGTTGTTTAGGTAACTGCGACCTAGCTAGGTGTTCCATTCTTTTGTGAATTTTTCTTAACCGATCTGAAGATGTTGAAGTGATTTCAGATATGCTGGCAGTCGACTCAGGTTCATCCCAGGTGTCATCCTGGTCTTGAGCATATTCCTCAATCCTATCCCATCCTTCCTCGGCACTAAGATTGGCTAATCTCCCCTTTCTAGAATTGTTGATTCCGTTCCGATCATTTAAGGAGACATTGTCGTAAGAGATTTGGACCAAAAGCCAAAGTTCGATCCCATGATGGGGAACTTGTCTTATTAAATCCTTGAATCTAATCTACGATTTATGGAAGGGTTCATCCTTCCCTTTTCGGAAGCGGAGGATCCTATCTCTAAACGCTGAAGTTTTCCCAGGTGGAAAGAACTTTTCATAAAATTTGGATATGAGTTGCTCCCATGTGAAAATAGATTCGGAAGGATTTTATTGTACCACTCTTGGGCTATTTCGTAGAGGGTGAAAGGGAAGACTCGTAATCGGGACGTGTCTCTAGCAGCCCCATCCGTATGGAGGGTGTCTACAATTTTCAAGAAATCCTTGATGTGTTGAATTGGGTCTTCATCATCTAACCCAAAAAACTTGCACACACTTTGGACAAGCCAAACATCGGTCGCATGCAAGACCTCATTGGTGTGTTCGTTTGGGTAGACAATGGCGTTTGAGAAGCCACGAGGGTTTGGGGAGGAGTAGTCCTTAAGGAGCTTAGGAGTGGGAGTTGCGGGGGTACTCATCTCGTTGTTGGATTGGGAGCCAGGGGTTGTAAGGTGATTTTCCGAATTTTCTTCAGAAAGGGGTGCATCAAAATCGATGGCTATGCTAGATGGTTCAGGTGTTGAGTGGGATCGTCTTAGCCTATGCATTTCTCTATCGGGTTCTGCATAAGGCAAGACAAGGTCTCTAGCGGAACTACGACTCCTAGTGATCCTAAGGTTAGAGAATTCGTCGGTTGCCATAATGGCGGATGGTAAAAGCTAAGAACAAAAACACGAAGAAATAAGATAGACTAAATAGAACCTAAAAATAAAAATAAAATCTTGCTAGAAAGGAATCTAGCAAGTAGACCTAATAAAAAGAGATTCTAACCTAGACAATAACTATTCCCCGGCAGCGGCGCCAAAAACTTGATGCGTAGGGATTGCACCAGCCTTTACCTCTCGAGGGATCTCGAGAAGCTTACAACCCCCACCAGGCAGTGTACCTGATCGATGTAGTATAGTATAATGACAAGTACCGGGGGATTGATCGTTCAGCTAAGAATAGTGTCGCTAGGATTAAAAAACCTAAAGACTAGGTCTAGAGATGAGGGATGATTCTTTTTGTATTTTTTAGGTATTTATAAAAAGCAATTAAAAATCTCGATTTTGAAGGTGTTGGGCGGAATTAGTTGCTAATCAACTAACCCAATTACTAAGATGCAGTCAAAATAAAATACTAAAAATGAAAATAAACTATATTAAACTAGTGGTGTGAGCAATATATGGAAGAATTATGTTTACTTAGATTTCACTACTCCCTAGATATCTTTTACATGTTAATTACTTGTTACAGTTGCGTGGATGATGGATTGTATTCCTTAATACCATTCATGGGGTGGCGTACTTACTTCCCCAATCCTATAAGCGCCTACTTCACTCCTATGTCGAGCCGGCTAAGAAGCTCCTAACATTGGATCATTAGAATTTGCTCATGCATTAAATACAACCAATAAAACCTAGTACACATTGGTTCATGTTTCCTAAGACATTCAAGCATGTTACACAATGGAGATCTGCCAGTTTTCTTAAGCCTAACATTGAAATCATTCATCCATTACAACTATAAACAAGTAATCAACATATAATTAACATCTAGGTTTCATTACATCTAAGCAAACACATGATAGATCTAGCCTAGCATGTTGAAATCAAGACAAGCATAAGATATATTCACATAGACATATTGAATGAATTGAAAGAGGACTTATCTCAATTGAACATGAAAGGTTTCAAGGGGTAAAAACCCTTGAAAATACTGTAAAAAATGACTTAGGGTTTATTAGGTTCGACCCTATTATTCTCCACACACGTTCCTCTTTTAATGATTGAAAAATAGAAAAGTATATATCGTTTTTGTGAGGTGACGGCGTCAAGAACAAATATCTGACGCCGTCATCTCGCCGCCAAATAATTTCTTGGACTGCCTAGATCTGGGTTTGATGTCGTCACGTGTACTCCTTATGCATGCCGTCACAAAATTTACTCTTGACGCCCTTCTCTTGACGCCTTCAGGTTTTCACTGGGTCGTCACTGATTTTACTCCTGACGCCGTCAGAATTTTCCTCTTGACGCCGTCAGGTACTGTTCTCAGCATGGAAAATTAAGTCTTTGCCGTTTTCTTCACTTTTATGCTCCAAAAACGTCCAAAATGCTTCTTTTTCCAGAATTCACTCGCAAAGTACCTAAAATCACAAAAGGGCTTATCCTAATATAATTAGGAAACTTATGTAATATTTTATGTAGGACTTATCCTAATATTTATACAGCTAAAACAAATCTTATATTGTATATATATCCCATAAATCACGTTTTATAAATTTTATAAACCTTAAAAACGATTTTAAGCATTAACCGACTCTAAAAACCCTTATAAGTCGACAAAAAAATTCTGGAGCTCTCACATATTTTTAGTAGAAGTTTTATAAACGTAAGAACACAAGAAAAATAGTGGAGAGGCTGTGGGTTCGATGGTGTAAGCTTTGGAGATTTATTGGTGTCGATTTAATCAAGCCGAGAAAAGAACATTCAAGTAGCTCCGTATGTGTCTTCTAAAATCTTTTGGATTTCTGAAGAAAAGTACTATTCCGTTATTTAATCTCTGTCAGCTTTGCTTTTGTTCGAGGTACGGATATTCTGACCTTACTCTTAAGGTTTCCTTTGTGATATGAACCATTAATATGAACCTTTGCTATGAATCTTCTGATTTGGACCTTTGTTATGATAAACCTTGTTTTCTAAACCTTCTGATATGACAACTATGCTTTGAACCATTTGTTTGACCCTTTTGTTACCTGAGCTTCACTAGGCATGGGGGTTGCATGTCCGTGTCATAGATGCACCTATGGCATGACTCTAGGGCAGTAGAGTGATGTTCTGCCACGTCCCTTCCGTTATATGAATGTGCACTAATTTTCAGGGGTGTATGGATGCATCCTAGATCTGTTTTCTGTTTTGATATGATATGATTCTGCTTACTGACTGGTTGTATGTGCAATGTACCCCTTTCACTTCCGGTGCAATGGAGCTAGCTACTCCTTGTACAGCTTATGTGATTAGGATATGATTATGAGCTCATGGTATATTCTGATTCTGTTTATACAGGTGACTGTATAGATTCCTTACTTAACCTACACATAATATTTCCGTACTATATGTTGTACCTAAAATATGTTTTCCCAAACTATATATCTGTTCTTCAGCATTTATTTCATTTTACTTTTGTTATATCCGTTCACTGAGCTTTCGTAGCTCAGCCGCATTTCTTTTCTCCGCGGCAGGTATTCAAGATAGCTTTTGGGTAGCTTTCTGGGCTTGAGTGTAGAACTGAGTGAAGAATTTGACTTTAGCTATTTGAAGTAAGTTTTATGCTTTTGATCTGTCTGTTTGTTCTGATGTAACACCATAATTGGTGACAATTTTTACCCTGGTCAGGTTGGAAATCTTTCCACATAAGCTTTGGAGATTTTTAGGCTATGACCTGTGAGTATTAGGCTTTGCACTATAGAAGTTATGAAACAATCTTTGAGGATTTACTTTAGGATTTCTCTATATGAATCTTAAGTTATTACCAGTGAGGATTGGGTAGATTAGGATATTGATTTAAGTAGCATCATTTTCGCATCACTCTGATTCGTGTTTCTATCTTTAGTTAAGCTGATAAGATCATTCTTTCTGACCTAAAGTTCAGTAATCTAATAAGTTTAGAAATGCCTTGAGACCTACACCATTTAAGTTTCACTTTGTGATTTTGATTTTCATCTCTGGTTTGTTGAAAATTAGTTTTATGTTTCTTGACCATTCGGAACATTATTACAACTCTAAGTGTTTGATATAGTTTGAGAATTTTTGTATAGGTTGGGTATATTAAGTTTTGACACTAATTGATGTTCCATAAACCTTTTCTATTTTTATAAGAGATCTGGAGGTTACTAGTCATGAGTATAGGAAATTGTCCACTCTATTATGATAATGAAACTATGTTATTAAGGGTTTTCTTTGGAAGGTTATAATTCTGACAATTATCTGGTATAGGTTGATTTCCCTAAGTTCTTTCTGTTAATGATGATTAGGATATCACATGATAATAAGGAAGATTGATAATAGTGTGATTGAATCTGTAGAATATTAAGTTTTCCTTGGAAGTTTAGTATTATGATAATTCTGCGTATATTCGTTAAGTTTATGATTATAAGAAATTTGTTGAATTTTGGAAGTATTGGTACTTTATTAAGATATATCTGTTAGATTTAGGTTATTTTCTGATACGTTTCATTTTTCGTTCAATCTTATTGATGATAATTGCTTCTGCTAAATCCTGGGAAGAAGAGAAGAATTGTTAGGTTGCCATTAGGTTGTTTTATTCACGACTTGATAATATTTCCATCATACCATGTGTAAGTTCTGCCTTCATCATTCGATATCTAAATACATTTGAATTATCCTCGAATGTTTGTTGATCGTTGATCATTCGTTAAGAATTTCAGAACTCATTATAGAGTCTTCTATCGTTTGAAGTTCCGTACTCAATTCGTTTTCTGCTAGTACTTGTGAGAAGTACTTTAGTTATCTGCTAGAAGTATGTAATCATTGAATCGATTTCTGAACTATTCTAAATAAGATATGAAGTTATGAAGTCCGATAAGAAAGATACGTCTGTTTGTTTGAAATATGTGGAAAGATTTCCTGAATTGAGATTATTTCGGTAACCGGAAAAGTTCTGTGTCTGTTTCATCCTTATGGATTCTGTAATCTGAATCGTTGTTCGTCTGCTCTGCCTATTCAATTTTCGAGGACGGAAATTTCTTTTTAGATGGGAAGAAATTGTAATACCTCAAATTCTAAAAGATGTCAAATGACGAAAATGCCCTTGAGTTTAAAATTTTGTAATAATAATAATTAATATCAAATAAAACCCTAGAAATGGGAATTTGGCCACATATGATCAAAATAAAATATGTAAGGTAAAATATGACATTTTTGTAAACATGAGAAAAATAAAAATTCTGTATAAATTAAATAAAAATCGAATTTTAATTAATTAATTATATAAATATTATTTAAAATAGAAATAAATCCTAAAATAATTAGGAAACTTATGTAATCTTTTATGTAGGACTTATCCTAATATTTATATAGCTAAAACAAATCTTATATTGTATATATATCCCATAAATCACATTTTATAAATTTTATAAACCTTTAAAACGATTTTAAGCATTAACCGACTCTAAAAACCCTTATAAGTCAACAAAAAAATTCTGGAGCTCTCACATATTTTTAGTAGAAGTTTTATAAACGTAAGAACACAAGAAAAATAGTGGAGAGGCTGTGGGTTCGATGGTGTAAGCTTTGGAGATTTATTGGTGTCGATTTAATCAAGCTGAGAAAAGAACATTCAAGTAGCTCCATATGTATCTTCTAAAATCTTTTGGATTTCTGAAGAAGAGTACTATTACGTTATTTAATCTCTGTCAGCTTTGCTTTTGTTCGAGGTACGGATATTCTGACCTTACTCTTAACTTTTCCTTTGTGATATGAACCATTGATATGAACCTTTGCTATGAACCTTCTGATTTAGACCTTTGTTATGATAAACCTTGTTTTCTAAACCTTCTGATATGACAACTATGCTTTGAACCATTTGCCTGACCCTTTTGTTACCTGAGCTTCACTAGGCATGGGGGTTCCATATCCGTGTCATAGATGCACCTATGGCATGACTCTAGGGCAGTAGAGTGATGTTTTGCCACGTCCCTTCCGTTATATATGAATGTGCACTAATTTTCAGGGGCGTATGTATGCATCCTAGATCTGTTTTCTGTTATGATATGATATGATTCTGCTTACTGACTGGTTATATGTGCAATGTACCCCTTTCACTTCCGGTGCAATGGAGCTAGCTACTCCTTGTACAACTTATGTGATTATGATATGATTATGATATGTTTCTGAGCTCATGGTATATTCTGATTCTATTTATACAGGTGACTGTATAGATTCCTTACTTAACCTACACATAATATTTCCGTACTATATGTTGTACCTTAAACTATGTTTTCCCAAACTATATATCTGTTCTTCCGCATTTATTTCAGTTTACTTTTGTTATATCCGTTCACTGAGCTTTCGTAGCTCAGCGGCATTTCTTTTCTCCGCGGCAGGTATTCAAGATAGCTTTTGGGGTAGCTTTCTAGGCATGAGTGTAGAACTGAGTGAAGAATTTGACTTTAGCTATTTGAAGTAAGTTTTCTGCTTTTGATCTGTCTGTTTGTTCTGATGTAACACCATAATTGGTGACAATTTTTACCCTTATCGGGTTGGGGTGTTACAGTACCAATGTCCACGCTAGACTTGGTAATCGCAGGATGCAAGATAGACTTGGATGGCAATGCTCACCGAGCGAGAGCTCTTCAAGGTCGGGAAGCAGAAGAATCCATGATAGACTGGGGAGACGAATTTCCCCAAGTGAAAGCCCCTCAAGCTCGGACTCTGAGGAAAAACGGCGCAAGCGCCTCAAAAGGGACAATTCCTCCTCAAGCAACACCTCGGACAAGGAGGACAAAGAGACAGGACACTGGAAGTCCAGAGGAATAAGATGTAGATATATCTCTTCCTTGGCTTTGCCAAAAGGTTGATGCATTCACGCGACGCATCAGCGATTACTCGGATAACAGGAGAAGGCGCATGCCCGCTAATGTTAAAACATATGATGGAACGGGTGATCCTGATGACCACCTAAAAATTTTCGAATCAGCTGCTACTATCGAAAATTGGCCACAACCTGTGTGGTGTCATATGTTTAATTCCACATTAGTAGGGAATGCGCGAACCTGGTTTAGCAAGCTTCCACGAAGAAGCATAAACGGGTTTGAAGAGTTGCGAAGAGCATTCCGTTAGAACTTCACTCAAAGAAAGAAGTGCGCTAAGAACCCTGTTGAACTAGCCAGAGTAAAACAGCGCCAAGGGGAATCCACAAGCGCGTATATGGAGTGCTACAAGGATGAATGCATACAAGTCAAGGCGTGCCCCGAAGTGCTCAAGATCTCAGGGTTCATGAATGGGATCAATAACCCAGAGCTAATAAGGAGACTCAATGATAAGGTACCTCAAACCTTTGACGAACTAACGAAGCGCACTAGATCCTTTTTCCAAGGGGAAGCAGGTGCTGCGGATAGCAAAAAAGGTTACTCAACCTATAGGCCATAAGAACAACCTAGGAAACAATCCAATGACCAGAGTGGCAGCCGCAGCAGAAACTACCGCAATCAAGAAAGTGGGCGGGATAACGACAAGTACACTCCACTCACAAAAACCTCAAGGGAGATATTCGCGACAGAAGGAGCAAACTTCCCAAAACCCCCACCAATGCACACCCCATAGGATAGGCGCGTAGGAGGTAGATACAGCGAATACCATGGACAAAAGGGTCACACTACCAACGAATGCGTCCAGTTACGCCAACTAATCGACAAATTAGTGAAGGAAGGAAAAATGGATCACCTCGTTAAGAACATCAAAGAGGGAAAAGATAGACAGAAGAATGGGGGCAAAAAAGAGACACCCAAAGACAAGGCAGACACAATCTACATGATACAATCATGGCAGCGAAAGACAAAATAGAAAGTCAGCCAAAAGTTTTCCCAAGGGAACAAAATCTCTTTCCCCACTCTGACAGCGGACAACGCAGTAGTGGAACCGCTTACCATTGAAATACACACGGGGGGTCACGATATCCACCGCATGTATGTTGATGGAGGATCATCCGCAAATATTATGAACGAACATTGTTTCAAGAGGCTGCAACCTGAGATACGGAGTCAGTTAATACCAGCCACGACGTCGCTTACTGGCTTCACAGGAGAAAAGATATGGCCCATGGGGCAACTGCGCCTACTGGTGGTCATTGGTAATGAGCAACATTCTACAGAAGCCTGGATGAATTTTATGATAATCAGGTCTCCCTCGCCATACAATGGCATTATTGGAAGACCAGGAATATCAGCTATGCACGCGGTACCATCCACAGCACACGGGATGCTTAAATTCCCAGTAGAAGGAGGGATTGTTACCCTCTACAACGACACTGTATTACCCAAGGAATGCAACACGGTGACAAATGAGACCCCGTGCGCCCCAGAGCAACACAAAGAAAAAGTGGCAAACCTGAAAGTCGCAATTCACCCTGACTACCCAGATCAAGAGGTATCAATTGGAGGGTCGCTGTCTGACAAAGGCAGGGCGGCTGTATGCACACTCTTGTAACAGAACCTAGATATCTTTGCATGGGAACCAAAGCACATGACTGGAGTACCACGATCTATCACAGAGCACAAGCTACAAATCCGACAAGGATATCCTCCAATAAGACAGAAAAAGCGCGGCCAAGCCCTAGATCGTGCAAAAGCCATCCTAGAGGAAGTGTACAAGCTTGTTGACGCAGGCATCATGTGCGAGGTTTACTACCATAACTGGCTTTCGAACCCAGTAATGGTAAAGAAGAGCGATGACAGTTGGAGAATGTGCGTGGACTTTACTGATCTTAATAAAGCATGTCCACAGGAATGCTACCCGCTACCAGAAATAGACTGGAAGGTAGAATCCCTGTGTAGATATCCTTTTAAATGCTTCTTAGACGCATACACAGGATATCACCAAATCCAGATGGCCGAGAAAGATGAAGAGAAAACAGACTTCCACACAAGTTAAGGGGTATATTGCTATACAAAAATGCCTTTCGGCCTAAAGAAGGCGGGAGCAACATATCAGCGTTTGGTGGACAATGCGTTTGAAATGCAAGTAGGTCGCAACCTGGAAGTTTATGTCGATGGCCTTGTTATCAAGAGTCATACTGAGGAAGAATTGGTGCGTGACATTGAGGAAACATTCAAGACACTGGGAAGGATCAACATGAAGTTAAATCCCAAGAAGTGTACCTTTGGCGCTACTGAGGGTATGTTTCTCGGGTATTTGATAGAACCTGATGGCATTAAGCCCTGCCCAGAAAAGACAAAAGCTGTCATTGAACTCCTTTCACCACGCACGTTAAAAGAAGTCCAGTCATTAAACGGAAAATTAGCAGGACTAAATCGATTCTTATCCAAGTCAGCAGATAAGTCCCTCCCCCTCTTTAAGACACTCACGAAGTGCACAAAAAAGGGAGACTTTCGGTGGACTGCGGAAGCGGAAGAAGCTTTCCAATAGCTCAAGCAACATCTAGCAGCACTTCCCAAGCTTGTCACACCCCGGCCAAGGGAAGAATTAATCATGTACTTATTTGCAACTCTCGGAGCAGTCAGCGCGGTGCTATTAACAGATAGGAACTCCGTTCAAACACAAATATACTTTGTAAGCAAAGCACTCAAAAAGACAGAGACTAACTATACCGCCATGGAAAAACTGTTCCTAGCTCTAGTCTTCGCAGCTAAGAGATTGCGCAGATACTTCCAAGCGCACCCAATAGCTGTAATTATGGACCAACCTATCAAGCAAGTTATATCTAAACCTTACGCATCGGGACGGCTACAAAAATGGAGTGTGTTACTGAGCGAGTATAACATCTCTTATAGACCACGCACTGTGATTAAAGGACAGATATTGGCAGACTTCATCAGCGAAAAGCCAGATATCGATACTCCACCTACAAAAAGTGAGGTAACGATACAAGAACCATGGGTTCTATTCACGGACGGATCTTCGTGTGAGGATGGATCAGGCGCAGGCCTTATTCTCACTAATCCAGATGGAATGGAATTCACTTACGCACTGCGTTATGAATTCACAGCCACAAATAATGAGGCAGAATATGAAGCCCTACTTGCTGGACTACACATTGCTACTCAAATGGGTGTACGCAACCTAGAGGCAAATGTAGATTCCCGACTAGTAGCAAATCACGTGCTAGGCGAATATGTGGCTAAGGAGGAACACATGATCCAATACCTCGACAAGACCAAGTCTCTAATCTAGAATTTTGACAGGTTCACCATCAAAAAAGTTCCTAGAGGAGAAAATAGGAAAGCAGATGCGCTTAGCAAGATCGCATCTACAAGCTTTGCGCACCTGTCAAAACAGGTATTGGTAGAAACTCTGAAGGATAAATCAATCTCGGAGATGGAAATATCTACGCTGATAGAGGAACATGATCTTACGTGGATGACACCTATCATTGAGTTCATAAGCAAAGGGATCTTGCCACAAGAACAGAAGGATGCTCGTAGGGTACGGCGCACAGCGCAAAGATTTGAACTCCGAGACGGCATCCTATATAGACGTTCATTCCTACAACCATGGCTCCGGTGCGTTGGACCTCCTCAGGCAGATTACGTAATCCAAGAGGTTCACGCTGGTTCATGCTGTATGCACTCAGGACCAAGGTCTGTAGTGGCACGCGCCCTGCGGTCAGGATACTATTGGCCTAGTATGCACCGCGATGCGCGGGACATGATAAAGAAATTCAGCGATTGCTAAGTCCACAGGCCAATCCCGCGCCGACCACAACAAGAGCTAACCCCCATCACCTCACCATGGCCATTCTATAAATGGGGCATTGACATCGCAGGCCCCTTTCCAATTGCAGCGGAAGGGCTAAAATTCCTCATAATGGCCATAGATTATTTCACTAAGTGGATCGAAGCAAAAGCAGTGGAAAGCATCACAGGCAACCAAGTCAAACTCTTCGTTTGGGACAAAATTGTATGTCGCTTTGGCCTACCTGGAGAAATTATCTCAGACAACGAAAAACAATTCCGTGACAACCCATTCAAAGACTGGTGCGTGCAATTAAACATTACACAACACTTTGCGTCAGTTAAGCACCCACAAACCAATGGTTTGGTTGAACGCGCGAATCGTAGTATGGGCGAAGGAATAAAATCCCGCCTTGACAAACATAAAGGAAGATGGGTGGATGAGTTGTCGCATGTTTTATGGGCGCACCGCATGACAATAAAAACTAGCACTGGCGATACACCATTCTCTCTTGTCTATGGGACGGAAGCTGTCGTACCAGCCGAGATTGGAATGCCAACTATCCGTACGGCGGAAATCAATGTTACAACAAATGACGATGAGTGGTGCATAGACTTGGATCTGTTGGAAGAAAGGCACGAGCGTGCATATATACGAGATGCAAAGGCTAATTCAAAGATGAAGAAGTATTATGATGCAAAAGTCAGAAACACTTCTTTCAGACCAGGAGACTTTGTATACCGTGCCAACGATGCAAGCCACGCAGAAGACACGGGCAAGCTTGGACCCAAGTGGGAAGGACCCTATGAGGTCACAGAAGCACTAGGCAACGGCGCGTACAAGTTACGTGATATGGAAGGCCATGAGCTAGCACGCACTTGGAACATCTGCAATCTCAAGAGATGCTATCTTTAGGACAGGCTACGGCCCATGCACAGACAACTCTGCACTTTAGTAAGTGCCCAATAAATGTATGTGTACTTGATTTTTCTTTTTTTTAGGGAATTGTCTTTTATTTTCAAAAACTTGCAAGTATTATGTAGTTTCTAGCTAACTCCATAACACATTTAACTTTATTGCTTACATTTTTAATTATGTCTCAATATTGTTACTTTAAATTTTGCCTACATGGCGTGCATGCACTCAATAAGACCTACGACGACAGAAAGGATGAGTAAACCTACTAAATAACTCGTTGAGTAAGAGGGTTGCAAACCCATCAACATTGGATCACGCATCCTTGCTAAACACCTTATTCTCAAGACGTTGAAGTAAGTTTAATGCGCATCCCACGAAGGATACGCAACAACGCACACTGTGCACGTTTAGCAATTTAGGAGCCAAGACTCTTGGTCCCTCGATATAGTATTTTGCAGCATGCTGCAAGACTATCCATACACTTATGAATTTTTATTCACATATATTTATTAAGTTATGGACTTAATACAAATTTTCCTTAGTACATTTTAATTTTGACTCTTGGCAAGTCTTCCAAAAGACAAATAATCCAAGCACAAAATGCTAAAAAAAGACGTACCAAAGATAAATATTATTCACCAAAACCATGAGTTTATACAAGTTACAAAATTAACATATAAAGATGATGATATATACAGGCTGTGAGCGCGTCTATGCCCTGAGCTACTAGTTGTAGATGCCAACTCCCCAGCCTCACTCAGCCGCTTTAAGAGGCTGCTATCCTCCTGAGATACTGTCGGTACGCTGACGGGAATCCCATCAGACCTGGGAAGATGAGCCGCGCCAACACCGCATAAAATAGCCTTCCCTTTCACGCCCTTCTTACGCGCAACCCTTGTCAGATGGGCCTCTAAGCACTCCTTCAAAGAAATTTCTTTCTCAAGGGCCAATGGGTTAAGGATGTAGCGCGGTTGCGCGAACACAGGCACTTGCAGCTGGCACACATCTGGCCTAAAAAAATAGTCATGTTGAGCCTCTGCATCCTCTAGGATGTGTCTCCCCAGGACCAACCCCTCCATGATCACTGTAGTTGGTTGATCCTGGTCACGTTCAAGCTGCGCAATACGGGGAAGCTCAAATAACTTCATCTTCTCCACGGCTTCCACCAGCTCATCATAAGCATCCGCCTTATACCCAGGCACTTCTGCGAGCGGCACCGACAGCATTTTGCTCTCATGAAGCTCCTCCGCAGCCTGAGCCTTGCCACGCGCTATGGCACACTCTACAACCTTCCCAAAGGCTTCCACAACCTCTTGGGACTTCAGCGTACCCATAGCAGCCAAGCGGAGACCATGACTGATCAACCACCTATACGCAATAATACGTGCGTTAGAAGATAAAGAGAATTAAAGCACATAGAGCTGGAAAAAGGAATCAAAAATGGAATACGTACTTGCGCTCAGCAATAGTAGACATAAGATAAGGGTATAACTCCTCATCGTACTCGATACTCAACTTGCGCAGCTTGCTCTCCTGCACCTTCAGAGCCTCCTCTATACGCTTGCAGAATTCATCAAGCAGGGCGAAGTGCCTGCCTCTGTTCTCTTGCAGGTACCTTAAACCCCAAGCGCAGTTAGCCCTGTGTTGTTCAGCATCAGTGCTCTCGCGCTTCCCCTCAGCCATCAAAGACAGCTTCTCATCCGCAAGCCTCCTGGCATGTGCAGTTGTGGACTCCACATCTGCCTGCGCATCAGCCAACTGCGCCCTCAGCAGTGCAATCTCCTCATCCTTCTGTGTGAGGCTGCTACTTTCACCAACATATCGAGCCTTAAGCTGCGTAACCAACTCAGCCTGATGCTCAGTAGCTGCACCCAACTCTTCCATCAGTTGCTGCGCAGACATCTCCTCACTCATCCTCAACGGCTCCTCCACATGATGATGAGTCGCTTGGGGTGGCACCGACCTCTCAACAAACGCTGCATCACCCCCTGCAGCTTTGTCACTACAGGCAAATAGAAAGAAGTCAAGGAATTGCATGGCGAATAAGGAGAAAGAAAATAAATAATCAAACAATTGTTACTTACATAGGAGGTGAGGTCTCATCAGTTTCATGCGCAGCAATGGATAACGACGCCTCCTCATCTGTGGACTCATCCACAATGATAGTATGACGTCTACGCTTGGAGGTACCCTCACCACCATCATCAGCAGCCTTGCGCTTAGAACCTTGGCGCTCCTCTTCAGAGTCGGTGCCAACTTTGAGGATCCCAACACAATCAGACGACCAGTGGTAGCCTCCAAAATGGGCACACCCACAGTTACCTGCGTAGGCTTTGTCAACCTAACCACATAAAACATGTCCATCTCTGCGCAACACATGAACGAACAGAAAAGAACAAGTTAATTGATAAAGTTAAAATATATAAGAGCGCTTACATTATAAAGGCAAGGATAAGAAAGGACAATCACCCACCCTGGCCGCTTTCATCCAAAAATGTTGGCACTTCATCACTTCCTCCGAAGTAGTTGCGACTCATTCCCATATGAACCAGAAACTCCTCGAGATAGGAGTTGATTGGGATGCGGTTACCATTAATGGTCTCCGCATCCTCCACGTTGTACGTACCAGGATCTAGGCGCTCATCCTTTGGAAGCGTCCCTTGAGTATAAAACTCAGAGAGCGTAGTGAATACCCTATCATCTATCCAGAAAAACCTTTCACTCCAACCCCTAAGAGCGTCTATTTTATCAGTATAACACTGATAGCGCCCTAGGCGCTTCGAAAATGTTACCCACCCGTTCAAGCATGTTGTGTGGTAAAACGCGCGGAAAAGGTTGATAGTAGGGTTTATCGCAAGTAAACGACAGTTTAACTCGAAATTTATTATTTTTACCACACCTATACAGTGCAGTTGAGAGATATGCAGACGGTAGAAGTTGAGCACGTCGCTCAAAAACAAGGATATAGGCATGCGCTGGTTCGCAAACTCAAAGAAGCGCGTGTATACCCCTATTTTCCCCTCAGAGAAGTCTGCGATACATGCGTTTGCATCCGGTACTTCCGGATGCACCGCAAACAGGATGAAATAATCGGAGGTGAACTGACGTAGTTCATCCTCGTCCATCTCAGAACGGAACTCCTCTAATTGACGAACCATTTTTCCTAAAGGTGCGCACACGCAATTACCTTCGAAGCTACTAGCTTTTTCTTGAACAAAGATTCGTAATATGGAGGAAATGGTATTTTTCATTGTGGTAAACACAGTGAAAATGGGAACCCTTTATATAGGGTTTCCCCTTGCCTTGGATGAACGACACGTGGATCCCACTACCTCCATCGTGTGGTTATAATACCAACAGGTACGTGCACTTTTTCACGTATCTCAAGGGATACGTGGGACTCTTTGAGACTAGATACATCGTATCTTCTTTTTGGGGGGAAATACTAGAATCTTCCCCGCCACGCTTGCCGCTAATACTACTAGTCTAGCATCCGCGGTTACTACCTACGCATACTAGACTGGTGGGACATGATGACGTATAGTCCATATTCGGCTCACGAACCCGACTAATGAACAATACTAATGCCCAAGCCCACTACAAGTGGGCTATCATAACAATGATTTGGGCCACCATGCTAACGGTTTGGGCTCACGAAAGCCCAAACCAAAAGTTATTTATGGTCTTGATATAGATATCTCTTATTTAAGGGACATATATCAAACCAGATATATACCAAAGAGTAAGGAGCACGTATCCAATAAGGATTCCGTGCCTAAATAAAGAATATCATAACTCTTGTTAAAGGTACGACTTACAACCCTAACTCTTCTACATAACCCTAAAACCGATTACTTACTCTCACACCGGAGGATAATCGTGGGAGACAATCCCACGATAAGCCTAACGGTTTTTGTTTACTTTCTTAGTACGCAGGTCTCAAGCATTAAGATCTGATTGGTACGAGAACAGGAACCCAAACAAGGAACGCCCAACTTTTGTATCAACACCATTCATTGTATGTACGAATTCTGATGATTAGGTATTTTCCAATATTTTGGCATGGCTATCCTTGTATGCCCGACATCATTATGTTTTGAATGAGCTTTAACAAAATAAGGACTTGATATCAAAGAATACCATGACTTACAAACGCTTTTGCAACGGAGAAGATCTTTGACATCCAATCTTGTAAGTATATTCTCAACCACATCGGAAAGCACAACCATGTTTGGTACGAGGAATCGAAATAATAGGAGAGAATGGAATTTGTAAGAATCACAACTTGTTGTTGTGTTTGGTTCTAGCATAGAATAACAGAGGCTATAATATATGTGCAAGAGGAGATACAACTGCAGAAAGAAGTCTCTCTAGAACGAGCTCGGGCTTATTAGAACAAACAAGTCTTGAATGAAGCTCGTCAATATCCTTAAAAGTAACTCGTAAAACACAAAGTCGATGACCATTACTATATATATTATAAGCCAAATGAAATGACGTCGTTCTATGAACAGTAACCCTGTGGGCTTCCCGCATTTTTTCCGGCCTGATCCAATCGGCCCACTGTGAATCGATAAAACCATCTTACACACGCTTCCAGAACTCTCACCATCCATCTCCATCTCCAAAACTTTCACAACTTTCACACACACCAGATCATTGAAGCACGAGAGGTAGGGTTTCAATTTTGGGGTTTTCGGTTGCCGGTTATGCTTGATTCATGTTAGGTTGCAGTTAATTAAAACACAAGAACTAGGGTTTCAATTTTGGGGATTTTTTTGGGTGCCAGATTTTACTAAAAAAAAAGGTATGTACAAGCTTTAATTATAATTGTTTAATTTGATTTGCTTGCTCTGGGTGTTTGGATTGCTTTTTTTTTTTTTTATTTTTTTTTTTTATGTTTATGTTTGGTTATAATTTTGGTGTTAAAATGCAAACTAAAAAAATGTGCTTTGGGTTAGATATAAAGGTAAGTGTAAGTTTTAATAACTTATTGAAAAGTGTCTGATCATCTTTGGGTTAGATACAAGGTGAGTGTAACTTACTGAAAAATGACAAGGGTGTAATTTTGTTCTGATCCTTTTTTTGTAGGGTGGCTTTTATGTGCGAGCTCATGTCTTAAGGAAAAGATGGATGACTTCTTAATCATGACTTCATCAACAATCAACATGAAAAGTAACCTGGTCCGATCTTTTTTTGCTTCAGTTTCATGTCATTTTAATGGTGCTTTGTATTATCTAAAATTTTGGAATTAGGCTTATGTGTTTTTTGTAATTGGTTGGGCGAACTAGGTGGAATTAATGTTGGCAAGGTGTATCAAACATTTCATGACCAATACATGTTCTAAGGTCTGCTAAACTGTAAAGTATTCTTTTATAATCAAAATTTTGTTGTTTATAGTTTTCTTAAAAGTCTTTTGCTATTTTTTTTTAACTTTTTAAGTGTCGCTGCAGGTCCAGCCATTATTGGTAGTGTGGCTACTAAAATGGCAATGGGAAACACACTACTACTGCAGGTAATGAATTGGAGGAATATTTATACAAGATTATTCTCCAAGAACAACCTATCTAAGTCTACCCATGTTCGTTTACTTTTGAAAAACTAATACGTTGCACTACCTTATTCACTAAAATCAATGACATCGTCTATTTTAGGTAACGTCCATCATGAAAAGTTATTGTTGGGCACCTTATATTCCCGTCTCATATAGACACTTTGATGTTTGAACCTGTTACGTACCAGACAAGCAGTTTAAAAAGGTAATTCCAAATACTCCCTTATGTTTTTCCTATGTGCACTATACATAATCATTTTTTGCATTCTTTGCTTTCACTTACTGTGTATATTGGGAATTATTATTAGAATGTTAACAATATAACATATTAGCATCACCTTTCCTTTCAAGTTGGATCTACAACTTATTCAATGAAATTACGCTTAAGAGTGCGACTGTCACACCTTTGTAAGCGAAGACGCGACTTATTCAAGATGCAGTTATCAAAACAGGGGCCAAGGAGTCCTGTAGCAGAACCATAATGTATTTCATGAAGCTATAATAACACTTTCTTATTAAACGTGAGGGTAGTTTATAGAGATGATTTTTTTTTCTTTTTTTTGTGCAGCCACTACTCATTCTTTGTTGCATTTGGAAAGCGATTGATACGCCCGCTGTTTTTTGGCTTTCTAGAATGGAATCAGATTTTGGGCTTACTGAAAATTTGAAAAATATTGCCATTCATATGATGCAATTGTAGATGAATCATGAGAGAAGGTAGTACCTACTATCGACAAATAGCATACGTTATGTAGCCTTTTAGGTTGTTTTGTTGTTGTTGTTTTAAGCTGAATGCCGAGTTAAATTTTGCAGGGAATTTGTTGGGTTCGTGCGATGTATGAGGATTCTATTGCCTTTTCGAGTTCAGCAGCAGATGGAAGTTAGGCTGCTAGGTGGCTTACAATAGGTCGCTAATATGAATATTCTACCATTAGAATGTATATCAGGTTGTAATTACAGCCTAGCCATACCACTGTTATATTTTTTTTTTTTAAGAATAAAGTATGACCTGAGAAAAGTTGAAGAATTCACTATGATCTGAAAATTCGTCAGTTGGCATCCAAAGGACGATTTAAAAAGAGACAAGGTAACGCAGTCATAAATTTATGAATTAGCCGCCCTTTATTTCCTTCTTATATTAATTAAACGATCTTGCAGAAGATCCTGATCTGCAAAGTAATGCAGTCATAACCAGTCAAGAGAATGAACCCGCCCAAGTACTAAATTGTCACAGATTGATTACATACAATGTCTGGGAGTGCATAATTTTAATACCAGAAGGTACCCAATGTCTCAGTGCCATTTACGAGATACTGATTCACATTTGCTAATTGTAAATTTAGAATTATTGGATTCAACATGTTATTGCAGATCTTGGGTAGGGTGTGGAGCCATGAGCTAGAGGAAGTGTGCCTGCTCTGTGGAAAACTAGAAGGGGGGGGGTTGAATAGTTTTCTGTCTTTTTCGTTTTATAAAAGTTTGCTTTCAAAGAGTAAACGTAAATTACAGAAATATTTGATACAAAAAAATAGATACTAGTTTATTCACACTTTTCATATAAACACTACTTATATAGAATGATGAGTAAGAATTATGATTTCATATATCAATATATATATATATATATATATATATATATATATATATATATATATATATATATATATATATATATATATATATATATATATATATAAGTGTTTTAATATAAGTGTATCCTTTGGTTTGTTTATATAAAATTAAAGTTGTGAATGGAACCTAGTTTGATCTTTATGTGAAATCAATATATGCACAACACAAACAATTATAACTATATACTAAATGCTAATAAGTAAGTAAATAAAGAGTGAGAGTTGGAAAGATTAAACCGAGAGATGAAGGATTTATAGTGGTTCGGCTACAAGGACACCTTCCTTGCCCTACTCCACTCCCCGAGCACCGAACTCGAGAGTTTTCTTCACTAAGTCAATAACCTCCCTTATGGTGGAGAAAACCGTACACACCATAGCTTACACCAATTTAATGACATAAAGCTAAATGTCGGGTTCTAATTGTAGCTAGAACCAATCTCACAACTATAATCACACCACAACTTCTTCTACACTCTTTCACACCTTCTATGCTTCTTCACACCACTTGTTTCTTCACACCTTCACAACTTCAATCTATCCACTACTTCAAGGCTTATACTTCTTCACAACTTCTAAGCTTCTATGTCTTCTCAACTTCAAGGCTTCAACTTCTTTGTCTTCACAACAACTCTACTTCAATATACTATCACTTCTTATATCTTCTACCACTAATCCTATACATCTCTACTTCTTCACTTCAAATACCACTTCACACCTTCAACAAATCTAGATCCTATATCTGAATCTAGCTAACCAATGTATACACTTTATACACCAAAGAATGAATGATTTACAAGATGAAATGATCACACAACTTAGATAGCAAGATGATACTAAGTTGTAATACTTCTAGTCTTGATAGATAGAAGTATTCTTCTCCTTGCACTTGAATGAATTAAGCTTTGGATCACTTAGAAACAAAGGCTTATGAATTATATGATCAAAGGATTTTTGAGATAGAAATGGAGGTTTGAATCAGAAAGTTTTTAGTGCAAAAAGGTGAGAAAAATCTGTGGAATGAACCAGTATTTAAAGGGGAGAAAATACTGTTTGGGAGTGTGTCGGTCCCCTTAATTTTAAGGGGACCGCCCTTTATAATTAAGGGGGCCGCCCAGCTGTAACGGCCAGAAAATCTGTCATTTAGTGAGGAAAGTTTATTTGGTGAAAAACTAACTGATTTTGGTTAAAAATTTGAATTCATATATTTAGTATGATTAAAATATTTTTCTTTATTACAAAAGTGTTTTTCAAAAACATATAATGTGTTTATATAATTAAATAAACTTTATAATAATTAATTAAATACCCCTTTGATCTTATAATGCATTAGACACTTTGTTTATTCATACCTTAAGTGATTAGATGGTGAAAGTGATTGTTTACTACTAAATACTTGTTTACGTCATGATCTTTGGTTTGATGGGTTTTCGTTTTGTGATTATCAAAACATAGAGATATCGAAAGATATGAATAACGTTTTTAGTCATTTATTTATATCAACAATCTCCCCCCTTTTTGATGATTACAAAACCTAAACTCATTAAATCCAAAAATTAATTTTTAGACAAGTATTTAGTGAGTTTGCATTCACTTCTCCCCCTTTTTGTAGAATTAAAAAGGTTTAAGCCGATAAGATGAAAGCTCCCCCTTGATGTATTCTCCCCATCGTTTGAGGGCACCAAGGTTCGAGCTATGGAATTCTTGCAAGAAAAATATTAGAAGCACAAGCAAAAGTATATAACATACTAATAACAAATAACAAGCATGGCAAAGGAGAATTTGAAACACATATAAAAGCATTCATTAATTCAAAATGATTATGTCAACCACATAATCATTGTTACATAAGCCATAATGCTAGAATTCTAAACCAAGTAGAATATCCTATTGTGCTAACAAAGAGTGTCATTAAACTTTCTTGCATCCCAAAATGGTTGAGGTATTTTATTTAAAAAATAAGAAACATAAGCATATAGAATGCTTGGGTGAGAATGGTAAATGGGGATCATGTTGGTGGCTTAATGGAGGTAAACTTTTGGTTTCATGGATGTTGGTGAGTTTGGAGATGTAGAGCTTGGAAGTGGTGAATTTGAAGTTGGGTTTGTTGGTTGAGGGTTTTGATGTTGTTCAAGTGATGGTGTTTGTTGAGATCTAGTAAGAAGATACTCAATCCAAGTAAAGTGCTCATTCAATGCAATTGTTTTTTGTTGGAGGAAGATGCAACAAGGGCAATTGTTAACATGCTTCTCAATTTGGTTAATGTTGTGTGGTGATGATGGTGGGCTTGATTGAGGTGAATCCAAATTGCGTTGAGAAAGATGTAATGCTAAAAGAGCACTAAGCTCATGAGCCTCTTTTAGCTCCTCAACGAACTTCAAGTGTTCGGAGGAAGGAGATAGTGGAGGAGCATGATAGTTGTCTTGGGTGAAGGTTTGAACATGCAATGTAGGAAAGGCATGTGAGGTTGTAGGATGTGGTGGTGGTACTCTTGGTGGTGGAGACATGATTAAGCTTGGGTAATCATGAAAACATGATATGGGTGGAAGAGGTTCTTCATGAGTGGATGGTGTTTTTGTTGAATGAGCAACATGTGAAGTATTGATTGACAAATTGGGATTGTTGTTTTGGGATTGAGCATGCTCATCATATGAAGAAGCATTGATGAGGGCATGAGTGGATGATAGGTTGTGAGATGAGTCATTAGTGTGGGTTTGAGGTTTAGTTGTTGGTATACTTGGAACAACATCACTTGAGTTATGACAAGAATCAAGTTTCCTCCTCCAAACGGGTTTGACGGAGATCCTTGCGATTCTTGAAACCTTAGGTTTTTGGTTGTTGGGGGATGACATGTTTGGATGTGATTGCATTTATGATGGGAAGAAGGTATTTATAGTGTAAGAAAAATGTTGTTTAAGAAGGTAAATTGTGAGGTATAGTATGGGACAAAATATGTTTGTGAATTTTGGGAAGTATAGGGTGAAAAGGGTCAAAAAGTGATAAAGAAAACAGTAACCTCGACCATCAGATGGCCGGTCCCCTTAATTAGGTTCCGGTCCCCTTAATCATTAAGGGGGCGCCTTATATAATTAAGGGGGCCGCCCATCTGGTGAATTCCAGAATGCTAGAATTGGGTTTTTGGCAGAAAATTTTCAGAAAGGTTGTGTTTTTGGGTTTGGATTCAAGTAAGTTTAACTCTTTGAGGCAATATATGGTGTACTACTCATAAATGTAGAGAATGTTATAAAAATAAATAAAGTAGACAAGTAGTTTCTAATTTACATGCAATTTACTTATTGGCCAATTAAGTTAAACAACCAAGGAAGCAATAAAACATACTAGTCAAATATGCAACTATATGAAATGATAATATGTAGGCTAGTTCAAACATATTGATGAGTGCTAACAAGTAACAAATGGGAAGATATGATTGTATGGACTTCTAGACTTATTACAAACAAGATCCATATGGGCAAACCATGATTCTCATGAAATGATTTGATTAAATTGTGAATGTCATTTCCATAGAAGGGTATGACACATATGAGATAATCAAATATATTTTTAATAAAACGTTTTTAGTTTTATTCAACATTGCTTTGTAATAGATTCAAGTGTGTATTAGAGTAAAATAGATTGAGTTTTGCTACATAACATGTTGACAAATTGGATAAGAAAAATTTTCCAATCTTGATTTTGATTAAAATAAAGTTATGCTAGCTTACAGTTAAATATGTTATTTGAAGAGAGATGAGATAGATATTTGAAAGATAATTTTTCAAATCGAGAGGTTTTAAACATGATATTTTATTTTGGATAGCAAGAAATCACAAATGAAGGATTTGAAATAGAAACTTATCATATTCAAGGGAATCAATTGAGCCCATTGTCACATATAATCATCTTCAATGGCAACTAAAGACATGGATGAGTGATGGTAAATTCTAATGATCTTAACTGATGAGGCGAAAAACGAACCGTTTTTAGGGGGTCATTTAAGCCCGGAATTGAATTTATTTGATCAAATATTGCCCTAAATCGTTCCTTTTGTGATTTTAGGTACTTTGGGAGAGAAATCTGGAAAAGGAAGCAATTCGGACATTTTTGGAGCATAAAAGTGAAGAAAACGCCAAAGTCTTAATTTTCCTTGCTGAGAACAGTAGGTGACGGCATCAAGAAGAACATCCTGACGGCGTCAAGAGTAATTTGCATGACGGCCCAGTACAAACGTGAAGGCGTCACAAGGAAGAGCGTCAAGAGTAAAATATGTGACGGCCTGGAAAAAGTTATAACGTGACTGCGTCAGAAGTAGATCAAGGCAGTCCGAGAATTCTTTTGGCGGCGAGATGACGGCGTCACCAATTTGGTCTTGACGCCGTCAGCCTCAATTTCCTATATATAGTTTTCTAATTTTCATTCATAAAAAGAGAGTAGTTTTGGAGAAACCCTAAGGCCGAACTTAGTACGAATTTTACAGGTTTTTAAGGGTTTTCAGCCTTTGAACCCTTTCATGTGTAATTGAGATAAGTGTTCTTCTAATTCAATCAATATGTCTATGTGTTGGTTGCCTATATCTTGTTCTTGTCTTAATTCCATCATGCTAGGCTAGATCTACCTTGTGTTTGCTCAGATCTAATGAAACCTAGATGTTAATTATGTGTTGATTACTTGTTTATGGTTGTATTGGATGAATGATTTCGGTGTTAGGCTTAAGAAAACTGGCAGATCTCCAATTGGTAACATGCTTGAACGTCTTAGGAAACATGAACTGACGTGCACTAGGTTTTATTGGTTGTATTTAATGCATGAGTAAATTCTAATGATCCCATGTTAGGAGCTTCTTAGCCGGCTCGACATAGGAGTGAAGTAGGCACTCATAGGATTGGGGAATTAAGTGCGCCACCCCATGAATGGTATTAAGGAATACAATCCGTCATCCACGCAACTATAACAAGTAATTAATGTGTAAAAGATATCTAGGGAGTAGTGAAATCTAAGTAAACACAATTTCTCCACTTATTGCTCACAACCTTAGTTTAATTTAGTTTATTTTCATTTCTAGTATTTTATTTTGATTGCATCTTTAGTATTGGGTTAGTTGACTAGCAACTAATTCCGCCCAAATCCTTCAAACCCGAGATTTTTACTTGCTTTCTAAAAAATATAAAAAAATACAAAAATAATCATCCCTCACCTTTAGAACTAGTAATTTAGGTTTTCTAATCCTAGCGACACTATTCCTAGCTGAACGATCAATCCCCCGGTACTTGTCACTATACTATACTACAACGATCAGGTACACTGCCTGGTGGGGGTTGTAAGCTACTCAAGATCCCTTGAGAGGTAAAGCCTGGTGCGATTCCCACGTATCAAGTTTTTGGCGCCGCAGCCCGGGGAATAGGTATTGTCTAGGTTAGAATCTCTTTTTATTAGGTCTACTTGCTAGATTCCTTTCTAGTAAGATTTTATTTTTATTTTTAGGTTTTCTTTAGTCTATCTTATTTCTTTGTGTTTTTGTTCGTAACTTTTCACCACCCGACATCATGGACGATGGGAACATCTTTGAACCTGTCATCCCACCACAACAAAACCCACCACTAGAACCTCTTAGGCCCCGAACCTTAGGAGAGTATTCCCGACCTAGCCACCAAGGCTACCGAAACACCATTGAGCTCACCAGAGCCAATGTGACCCCCTTGCGATCCGACACCATTCGGTTGGTGCAAAGCGGATGTGCATTCCATGGACTTCGTTCCGAAGATCCAAACCAACATCTTAAGGACTTCCTTAAAATCGTAGATTTTATAGACCTAGATGTTGAAACTAGAGAGATAACCCGATTACGCCTATTCCAATTCTCTCTACGGGATCAAGCTAGTCAATGGCTTGAGCGTTTACCCGCGGGATCCATCACCACATGGGATGATCTCACCACTCGTTTCCTTGCTCAATTTTTCCCACCGGGGAGAACTACTAAGCTTAGAAATGACATCTTGATGTTCCAACAACGTCAAAATGAATCTCTTTATGAAGCATGGACTCGTTTCAAGGACTTACTCCAAAAAGTCCCTCATCATGGCATAGATCTTTGGCTCCAAGTCCAAATCTTTTATGACCATATCGATCTCTCCACGAGGCGAGCCATTGACCAATCGGCCGGTGGTAAGCTACGTGATCTAAGTGCGGAACAATCATGGGAACTCATAGAAGATCTTGCTCTCTATGACAACGAAAGTTGGAATGATCCCCGTGATTTGAACAAAACGGTCAAGGCAATATCTTTGCCTTTGAACAACTCTAGCACTCCCGACCGTAGGATCATGGAACTTGAGGACCAAGTCAAGTTTCTCATGAAATCTTACGAAGCTCCTAAGCCTTCAAGCCAAGTGAACAAAATCACTTCTTCATGCGAATTATGTAGTGGTCCCCATGACACTCGTGATTGTGTGGAACTCCCCGGAACAGCTTTTGCGGACTACGCATCCACGCGTACCGATGAAGCGGGAGATAAGTGGTACACTTTCAAGCCCGAGCCAAACCCTTACGGTGATTCATACAACCCCTCTTGGAAGAATCACCCAAACCTTAGGTGGAAACAAAATCAACCCAATTCTTCCAATCCGCCTAATCGTTACCAACCAAACGGTCCGCCCTCCAACCGTACTTTCAACAACAATCCTTCTAACAACTATGGTAGTACCAACAATCTTGAAGGATTGATGTCAAAGTTCATGGCATCTCAAGAAGCTCGCATAGCTAGGTTTGAAACCGAATTCAACCAACAAAAAACGGAGATGACCAACAAGATAGACAACTTGTTGAAGGCCCTCAACAACCAAGCATTAGCCACACCTAGGGAGGACACTAGGGATACCAACAACGGAATCCAAATTAAGGACCCCTCATCATCCAAACATGTCCACTTTGTCAATGTTGTCACCATTAAGCCAATAGATAAGGAGATAGAAGAAAATGACAATGATGAAGTTGGAGTTGAAACCGAGACTAGGGATGAAAGTAGGGAGGTTGAGGTTAATAAGGGAGAAGAGTTAGAGGAAGTAGAAACTATAGAGAAATACTTTGATAAGATGCCCACCAAGGAAGAACGGGAATACCATAAGGATTTATTCGATAGTCCCGAGAGACCATATATCCTTGGCACACCCCTTATCAAAATGGGAGACCCCTCTAACATTAACATACCATGCAATATCGGGCACATGCATATATGGAAAGCTTACATCGATCTTAGATCCCCCGTAAACATCATGACTAGGACTTATTACAATTGGGTGATGAAGAAACAACTTGATTTTAGGATGATGCCCAATAAGAATTTGATAAGTAATTTTGTAGGAAGAGTGAAGGGATTGCCTGTGATTATAGGTAATTTCACCTATGAGATCGATTTTATGATAGTAGAAGATACTCGTCCAGTGATTGATGCTTGCCTAAGCCAAATAATATTTGGAAAACCATTTGTTGAGGCCACTAGGATGAGTTATGATCCGACTCTAGGGATAGTTAGATTCAAGGAAGAGAATGATGAGATTGCCTACCAAATGCCCTACAAAATTGAGCAATACCGCCTTCTCTCTAATATAGAAAAGGAACACAAACAAGCGGCTTATTATAGGAATGATGAGGATAGACGTAGAGGAGTAGAGTATGTGAAGAGTATGATGCTTGGTTTCTACAAAGAATGCTTGCAACTAGGTTCGGAATACAAAACTGGTTTAGAAGACGACCTAGAGAGTGGTACCAACGATGAGGTCACGTAGTAACCCATGACCTTGAGTCTAGCTACAAGACTCGTAAATAAAGAAAAGCGCTTCTTGGGAGGCAACCCATGCTTTGTGTGATTTTATTTTGTTTGTTTGTTATTTGCTTCCGTATGCATGCTTTATTTTTATTGTTGGTAGATCATGTTTCTCAATTAAATAGTGGAAATACTTTACTTTGTTGTTTTGGCCTAGTCTTAACTCCACCTAAAAGTATTTTTGCAAAAGATAAGTGTAAGGGGAAACCCCAAATATGTTTTCAAGAAACAAACCGATCATGATTCTCCACAATATTAAATGAACATGTATATTCGTATTTGTTAGAGTCAAATGCTTGTATTGAGTCATAATAAAGTTTTGCAGGATTTTCCAGGAAGTAGGACCAAGTTTTTCCAGAAATTTTCCGGAAACTTAACATAAGAATTTCTGCAGATCACTTCTGACGGCGTCACGAGTTAACTCTTGACGGCGTCGCGTGTAAAAATCTGGAAATTTTACCGGTTTTGTTTTTCTAACGGAGTCTTATGGTTTTTGTGAATTATTAAGTTTTATAATCTACAGGAAATCTGCAAACTTCATTCCACAAGCATTATATCTTATTTTGTTTTCTAGGATTTAGTAACTTATGTAGGTTGCCGCCGATTTTATGCGAGGTTGTCTTGTCTATTTTCTCAGGATTCACAGGTTATGTATGACAAGAAGATGATTTATATTCTGGAAGGGAAGCTTTGATTGTTCATTTTCTTTGAGGAAGATTTAACCTGGCCACCTTATTATCCATACCGAGCGAATCAGGGGAGTATTTGATTTCATTCTTTTTACTTTTTCACTTTTACATTCTTTACTTGAACATTGGGGACAATGTTCATCTTAAGTGTAAGTGGAGGGTAAAATGATGATACTTTACATGTACACTTTCGCTTGAGTTTGTTTTGTTTGATGGTAGATGTGTAATAAAACTATGAGAAATACTTGTTAGTGCAATTTTAGCGCCAAATTTAAAATTTTTTACAACATTTAGGAGTGAAACTTTAGCCATAGCAAGCGTCTCATGGATAGGAGATTGTATGACTAGCACAAAACCGTACCATTCAGAAAAATTTTCCACCCAAATATGTGAGGTTCGCCTTTAGATTTGATAGGAAAAGCATTTACTATTAGTGCTTATGAGTGTACCGGTAGCATTTAGATTCTAGAACTTGCGTTAGTGATGCATCCCGAGACCGCTAGTGAGACTACATTCGTGTAGTAGGATTTACTACATGATAAGAGGCATTAGGATCACCCTTGTGTTAAACCCGTATCATAATTACTTGACCATTTAAGTCATATTACTTGGCTAGTTAAGTCAACTAATTTTTCCTACACCCTTAGCGTTGTACTCATTTTTAGTACACGAAACCCCTAGTACACCCCTCCGAGCCTATCTTTTCGTTTCTAACTTTAAGCATTTTACTTAAAGTAAGAATTTGTTACACCCCACTTAAATGTTCAACCAAATCGCCTTAGTCTTCCGTGTATGCGCTCATTTTTAGTGCATTATTGTTATTTTTTAAACCCTAAGTTAACTATCTAATTAATTACATGGTTGCTAAGTCGAGTCATATCCTTGTACATATTGTTTTGGGACGATTGAGACTCATGGGTAAGTACTTATTTTATGGAGTAATGGGGAAGAACATCATTTATTACCCCCATATGTACATTAATCTTAAAAGTGCTCCAAGTGTTTTGATTATCTTAATTCGAGTCATTAGATTAGTTTATTGTAAAGTATGTAAAGATTCAAGTGTAAGGGGAATGTTCATTCCCTATGATGTATTATTTCGGATGGTAGGGTAAGAGTGTATGTCTAAAAAAAATAAAAAATAAAATAAAAAAAAATCGAAAAAATCAAGAAAAAGAAAAAAAAGAGAAAAAGAAAAAAGAGAAAAAAACATACGGACTACCATCCCTTTTCATTCTATGTTTATTTTATGTTTTTGTTATTTTTCATTTATTAGCTTAAGTCGAGTCTAGTCTTGGCTTAGCAACGCCATATTGTACATGTAATTAACCAATATTGTTAACTCGCCACCAGTAAAACTTCCTTTATCCAACAAAACCGTGTATTTCATATCCCTACACCTAACGTTACAACCCTTTAAAAGACCTCTTTGATGGTTTATCCTAGGTGCTTACACCATGTGGTGGAGGTTTGATCCTTTCCCAAGCCTATGGTAATCTATTTTGCTATGACAGGTAGTGAGAGATATCTTCCGTTTTCATATTGTAATTTATACTTTATTACACCCGAGAGATGAGAGTATCTAAACACTATTTGTGAGGTGCTAGTATATGACCTCCATGCTTGTCTATTGGTCTTTAGTGGAACGATTATTTGTTGTAATTACTTTTATATTAGTGTTAAATGACCCCTAACTTATATTTTAAGTAGAATAAAAGCGCATTTGCTTGAGGACAAGCAAATCTCAAGTGTAAGGGTATATGATGAGGCTAAAAATGAACCGTTTTAGGGGGTCATTTAAACCCGGAATTGAATTTATTTGATCAAATATTGCCCTAAATCGTTCCTATTGTAATTTTAGGTACTTTGGGAGAGAAATCTGGAAAATGAAGCAATTCGGACGTTTTTGGAGCATAAAAGTGAAGAAAACGCCAAAGTCTTAATTTTCCTTGCTGAGAACAGTAGGTGACGGCGTCAAGAAGAACATCCTGACGGCGTCAAGAGTAATTTGCATGACGGCCCAGTACAAACGTGAAGGCGTCACAAGGAAGAGCGTCAAGAGTAAAATATGTGACGGCCTGGAAAAAGTTATAATGTGACGGCATCAGAAGTAGATCAAGGCAGTCCGAGAATTCTTTTAGCGGCGAGATGACGGCGTCACCAATTTGGTCTTGACGCCGCCAGCTTCAATTTTCTATATATAGTTTTCTAATTTTCATTCTTAAAAGAGAGAAGTTTTGGAGAAACCCTAAGGCCGAACTTAGTACGAATTTTACAGGTTTTCAAGGGTTTTCAGCCCTTGAACCCTTTCATGTGTAATTGAGATAAGTGTTCTTCTAATTCAATCAATATGTCTATGTGTTGGTTGCCTATATCTTGTTCTTGTCTTAATTCCATCATGCTAGGCTAGATCTACCTTGTGTTTGCTCAGATCTAATGAAACCTAGATGTTAATTATGTGTTGATTACTTGTTTATGGTTGTATTGGATGAATGATTTCGGTGTTAGGCTTAAGAAAACTGGCAGATCTCCAATTGGTAACATGCTTGAACGTCTTAGGAAACATGAACTGACGTGCACTAGGTTTTATTGGTTGTATTTAATGCATGAGTAAATTCTAATGATCCCATGTTAGGAGCTTCTTAGCCGGCTCGACATAGGAGTGAAGTAGGCACTCATAGGATTGGGGAATTAAGTGCGCCACCCCATGAATGGTATTAAGGAATACAATCCGTCATCCACGCAACTATAACAAGTAATTAATGTGTAAAAGATATCTAGGGAGTAGTGAAATCTAAGTAAACACAATTTCTCCACTTATTGCTCACAACCTTAGTTTAATTTAGTTTATTTTCATTTCTAGTATTTTATTTTGATTGCATCTTTAGTATTGGGTTAGTTGACTAACAACTAATTCCGCCCAAATCCTTCAAACCCGAGACTTTTACTTGCTATCTAAAAAATATAAAAAAATACAAAAATAATCATCCCTCACCTTTAGAACTAGTATTTAGGTTTTCTAATCCTAGCGACACTATTCCTAGCTGAACGATCAATCCCTCGGTACTTGTCACTATACTATACTACAACGATCAGGTGCACTGCCTGGTGGGGGTTGTAAGCTTCTCAAGATTCCTTGAGAGGTAAAGCCTGGTGCGATTCCCACATATCATTAACGCAATATAATTGAGAGAGAAAAGGTAAATCATCTATGGATACAAGATTAGCGCATGTATATATAAGCATACTGAGCTCATCATTGTATTAAATGCTAACAAGTCTTAATTATAGCACATCTATTAATGCAACTAGAATGTTCATTTAGCCTAGATAATAAGTATTCTACTATTGATCATAAATGATTTTTAACATAAATGATGAATGAGAAGAATGATAATAGACTTAAAAACAAGAGGGTTAACTAGCCTAATTTTATGTATACATATATTAGTATTTATGATATATGAACAGGGCAACCTATAAATTTAATTATATACTAATTATAACATAATGTGATATTGATAAGTTTTTGAAAAGAAAACTTACCTTAGGTCCAGCTTTTCCTTAAAAGTGGGCATGTAAGAAGGCATCTTAAAGGTTTGCCATAAAACCAATATTCCAAAAGTGAGAAACGAAACGCCGAAACAATAAATGGCCGTAACAGCGTCATAATCGTGTGTAGAATGTGAATCAGAGTAATAGGAACCAATAGTCATCAAATGTAAGAAAGCAAAGTGAGCGATC